>WOGR01005964.1:0-13423 GCA_015342045.1 Leptinotarsa lineolata | reverse complement strand
GTTGGGATATCTCAAATGACATGTATACAATGAAATTAAAACAAGCTTTCACGCTTTATGGTTTCAAACAATTTGTTACATTTTATACAAGAGTCACAGAAAGTAGTGCATGTACGATTGATCTGGTTTTTTTCTAATAACTATGACGTGGAAGTACATGAACTAAATAATAAAATTACTGACCATGAAACGTTAACATTAAGCATACAACAACACGATTACCCAGCAATACTATTAATTTTGACTACCACAACTTAAGTCTAAAATTCCCGCTAAAATGGCTATATCCGACCGTAACTGTGCTTATAACAGATTCATAATCACTAAGTCTGAAGATGATTGGTTGTCATATACCCAAAAAAGAAATAATAGTTAACCTAGAGAAATAAGTTCCGAAAAAACTACAAGAAAAAAATAGTAGGAAAATGTAAATCTCATCAGTTTCCTAAATATTCTCTCTCTGCAGACTAACATTTCCGTAAACGATTGTTTTTATTAAATAGCAACTGCCTCACATCAACTTTATTAAAAAATGCCTTCTTCTCTAAGAGCAGCGGGAACCATTTTTCAGGTCCTCCTGGGAGCATCTGCCTTGAGTAGGCCTTTTCACGAGCCCGTGGAAATACCGTCATTTTTCTTCCTCCCCCAACCCAAACAAACTTTATGAATAGTCGCGTCGCTTTAAGCTATTGCAGCCGTTAATCAAAATTGAAATAAGCCGCACGGACAATATTAAATTTATGCTGGGGATGATTCCATTTTGCGCAAACTGGTAGAGTATAGTATGGTGAACGAAGTGAAAAATTGGTTACGTGAGAGTGGCAGTTGAAAAAATTTTAATTCATGCGAAGTGGAATTCGATGAACGCCATAAAATTTTGGAGTACAATGTTAGTTGTCATTGCAATTTGTTTTATTGTAATGTCGAAGAGTGGCAAAAATCGTATTCTAATGACAATTTCTCTCCTCAATACTCAAATATCTACTCAATAATACTAATAATTTTTTCTTTGGGAAAAAATAATAATAACAAATGAGCTTTATTGTCAGAAGAATGAATCTTATTGACAGGAAATGTATGAATGAGTAAATATAATGTATAGGTACATGTATATGCTTAATCTGTATGAAAGTATGAAATTTAGAATCTCTAATAGAAAGATATACACGTATATACGATTATGTAATAAAAACAAATGTGTACATGCCAAAAATTCCACTCTTTGGAAAAAAAATATCGAAAGACTCAGTAAATAAACTTACAAATATGATCTTACATAACATAAACTGTGAATCTTTATATAAAGTAAATTAACTGAAAAACAAAACTGTCAGTTAACTAAGAAATGTCTTTTGATTTGTATATTCTGGCATTTCAATATATCTAGGACATGACTAACAGAATTACAGGTATCGCACATTGTATAAATTGGGGATTTTTTCATTATTTGTTCGCGGAGTGTTGATATAAAAGGTGGGGGATTTTTTCATTATTTGTTTGCGGAGTGTTGATATAAAAGGTGAAACTATTCCTAGATGACCGTCTAGGAACACAAAAATTCAACATATGTAACAATTGAGAGCAGGTTATGATATTGTTTATGACTTTGAATGAAAAAAGAAGTGAATAATATTTACGCCTTACCTCGAGACTACAAAAATTGTGACTTTCAAGCAATTCACAATAGGGTATTCCTACAATAGGATACGTGCCTTCAAGTTTAAAAGACATGTACTCTAAAAAGCGCCTCTGTAGGGCTTCTAGTTGATTTATATGAACCTGATAGTAGGGACTCCACACAACAGATGCATATTCCAGCCTAGATCGAACAAAAGTAAAATAACGTAATTTCAATGTTGAAGCTTATTCGAAGTCTTTAGTACTTCTAACTGAGAATCCATACATGCGATAAGCAACTGTCAGAGTAGTTTCAATATATTTATTGAAAGAGAGGGATAAATCAAAAGTAACACCTGGATCAGTGAGTGTGTCAGTACGCTCTAGAACTCGATTGTTTATGACGTAGTTGTGTAATGTCAGATTCGTTTTCAGTGAGTAAGACATTACACTACATTTGGATATGTTGAGAGACAGATTATTATTCCTACACCATATAGCAACACGATTTAAATTCAGGGAGAGGCGTTCGCAATCATTAAAACATGTTATGTTGTGATGAAGTTTCAAGTCATCTGCGTGTAGAAGGAAATTGACATCAAAACTCAGCTTCGATATCATTGATGAACGTATTGAACCATAGGGGTCCTATGTTTGACCCTTGTGGTACACTAGATGTGGCTACATATTCGACAGACTTGAGTCCATTTAGTTAAACATACTGCTTACGGTTGTAAAAATACGATTTGAAGAGAAAAATTAAGTAACTGGATAACCCGAAAGTCGAAAGCTTGTCGAGCAGGATACTATTGGTCAAGTCTATTGGTCACTGACGAACACTTTAGAAAAATCAGTGTAGATGACATCAGTCCCAGACTGACAATCAATACCCTCCGTATTGTTACAAGATTGGTGATAATTGAACGTCCTTTCATAAAACCGTGTTGATCGGGGATGATAATGTTACTGACACGACAGTGGATTGTATTCTCAAGAAGAATCTAAAACACTTTATAAAACTTGTGTATGATAGAAATTGGTCTGAAATTTTATATCTCATTTTTATCTTCGTTTTGAAAATTGGGCAGACTTTCGACATTTTCCATATTGATTGCACAGTTGATATTTTTAGGCATATATTTCATATATTATATAATAATAATGACGTTTATTTGTGGTAAATATCAGATTTGAGTATAAAAATGAATAAACATATGTAACAATATCTACAAAAGTATTATACATACTTGTTTGTGGAATTACAATATAGACAATCATGAATAAATAGGAATAAAACTAAGTGTGAAACAAATATACATTGAATAAAATTATACCAAAATTAATTATATCATGTAGCATAGATGAATATGAGTATACATACATACATTTCAATATCTGCAGTGATGTTATAGCTGATGAATAATGATGCTATTCATAACCTATTTATTATTCATAGTAATCTGTGAAATGGGATTGATAAATGTACGCATAATTATAAGCATATTTGGACAGCGGTTTAACCTTCGATCACTCTATGAATATCCATTGTTTCATTTTTTTTACAAATTATATTAACTGTTTTCTGAAGCGTTTCAGAGAAGTTTCATGCGTAATTTCTTTTGGTAAATAATTGAATAGTTTGGGAGCCAGACAAAGAAATATAGTAAACACGTTATATATGAGAAATCTTCAAAAATTGACAAGAGGAACCCTCATTTTGATGAATCTCTGTAAATGTTGATCAATAAAGTTATTCAGCATCGAAAAATACATATAAATTTGAAATCATGGCCATCTGAGTAGAGTCTTACTTTTTTGAATGGGGACTACGAAAACAATATTAAACGGTAAATAGACAATATCCTGTAAAGGACGGTTCATTTGAAAATCATGTAATTAACAAAAACACAATTATTGTGTTCACCATGGTCAATCTTTTTGAAGGGTAAAGCAACTTTTTGGTGCAAAGCTATTTTTATTTCGTTCGATATCGAGAATTGCTCAAACAATATTGTTCAATAATATCAAATCACAAAACACCGAAATGAAATAAGTACTTCGAAATGAACTCATCACAATTATTCTTAGATTTTTTTTGTTCAAAATAATTCTAGTAATTCACTTTGGGAACAAAACCATTTTTCCAAAAGATGTATTTTATATATAAGTATGAGTTTGTAAACTTTATTCTCGAATAAACCCCTCAAGAAACATTCCATTGGAGTTAAATCTTATGAGCGTGCTAGTATGAGATATTCTGAGTAGGTAGGGAACTATTCATTTTTCATTGGATGTTTCATTTGGAAATTGTCGTATTGCTGCACTACAGTGAACACTAGCTGATACCGATGATACCGAATTCTGTATCTATGTATGTAATAAAATTGGTAATGAATCTTGCAAATATCAATTGGCAGTGAAGTTTTCCTCAGCCAAGAAGAGACCAATAACAATATTGTTTAACAGTACATATGAGACGTTTACTTCAAATGAGTATTGGTCCTTGCACTACACAGTGGAATGAGGGTTTTCTGTAGCACACCACCTACAGTTCTGTAAACTTACTTTACATTAGTTTTTGATTTTGCTTCATCACTCCATAAAATATTTATTGGGAACTGTACGTTTTTTCATATCCTCGCTGATACCATGCGGAAAACTCAAATCTTCAAATGAAATCATATTCTTTGTTTTGACAACTTTGAATTCCTCCTCTTTTCAACATTTTTGGTATAATAGTGGAAGGTACAACAAGAGATGTCGATATCTGTTCCATTGATGTCTTACCATTTTCCAC
Organism: Leptinotarsa lineolata; assembly: GCA_015342045.1. Lineage (NCBI taxonomy): Eukaryota > Metazoa > Arthropoda > Insecta > Coleoptera > Chrysomelidae > Leptinotarsa > Leptinotarsa lineolata. The sequence continues at coordinate 9,009 of WOGR01005964.1, read as the reverse complement.
AAACATTAAACACACTTTTTTTTCTTCTTCTGCAGATACTTTTGCAGCTGTTTGGAATTTTTCCTAATGTTGATACTGTCTATTTCTTTGAATTTCTTTCATTTCTTCAATCATATTACAGCAACACCTTTGTATATAGACTATAATATACAAAGGCAACACTGTACTATAGTACTGTTACTGTAGTATGATTGACATTGCGATTAGGATTTCTGGTAATAAAACTATACAAAACTTGTCTGCCCGGAGTATTTTCTCCATACAACAATATAATATCAACTTCTATTCAAATATTACTTATTATCCTACAATTAATTGATGACTTTGTACCTATTTGGTGATTTCATTCTTGAATATTAAGTTCTTGTTACAATACTTTTTAATTTTGAGATATTTTTGTTGTTAACAAAATATAAATATTATTGCCACTTTTATTCGTAACTGAAGTTACTGCAGTTTCGTCCTTATAAGAATATTTTCAATGTAAAAGTTTGATACTGTATCCATCAATTATCTTATTATATGTGGCAATTTTTTGAATATCAAAATGGATATAGTGAGCTGTCGTTAAAAGATAGACATATGCCTTTGTGGATTTTTTCATGATCTATGGAATGAATATTATGTAGTGGAATATTTTCTTATATCTCAAAGGGTGAGGGAGTGTTTTCGCTAAAAGATCTCTCCTTTCTCACGGGTAGCACCACCGTATCGTCACATTTCAACCTATTTACACAAAACATATACACATTAGCTGTTCTCTAGAATCACTCTGTCTAATTGTGAAAACCAAATGAAAATCCGTTAGGTAGTTTTCGTGGCTATCACTTCCAGATAGACCCGGCGGGGAGACTTCATTCAATAATACATAGTGATAACCAATAGGTATTTTTTTTCTATCGCTATCTAACGGGTAATGCAAATCATTTTCGAAACAGGTGGACATTTTGATCAACTGATAACCTTTATATTAAGGATATATTTCCCAAAACAAACTCTTTTATCATGCGTAATTCTGAATTAACCTTGGTTAGAGAATAATTGCTGTCACCGTGATTTGAAACCCTTTTTGATTCTCCTTCTGTGAACGTTCTGTCAAGTTGTTCGAATATATGCTTGTATAGTTATATTAGTGTGTAGGCAAAGAATGGTAATATTTTTCCATCAGAGTCATTTTTATTCAAATAGATGTTTTTTGAAGGCGATACAACTACACGGAATCGATTTTTAATTATTGAAACACACTTGCAGACCGGTTTCGGGGTGTTTCGTCACTCGTCAGTGCAAGGCAGTGTCTGTCATCAACCTATAACCGGTAATTAAACATCGAATTTCTTTCAGATTATCATTCCTCGAACTAGGCAGGAGCGAACGACCAACAAAATTTTTACCACCGCCCCGTCTGCCCACGGGGTAGACGGAGCGGTGATAACCGCATATCCGCATATCCGCATATCCGCATATCCGAATTTTGTCCAATTCCTCGTATAATGAGGAAAACTTTACGAAGTCAGTGAGCATACTTGAACACTGACTGTAAATTAAATTTCTTAAAAAAACAATTTGTTCAGGGCAGTCTCAATTTACCTACACTGTAGGTTTAGGACTGACACCTATCAGAAAACAACTACTCCCCTGGATAATATCACGAAGGGCGTTGGATTATATTCGACAGGTGTCAGTGCACGATACTTCACTGAAGTCATTCCTACATATGTTGTTGGCAATACAACTACACGGAATCAATTTTCAATTATTAGACCACACTTGTAGACCGGTTTGGGGCTGTTTGGCCACTCGTCAGTGCAAGGCAGCGTCTATCATCAACTTGAAGTCGATGATTTTTGATAATTAATAATTGAATTCCTTCCACAGTAACATTCTCCGAACTGGGCAGAAGCAAACGATCAACAAGATGTTTGTCATCGCCCCATGTGCCCGAGAACGAGGTTAACAGCCGCATATCCGAATTCTGCCCAATTCCTTGTATATGAAGGAAAACTTTACAAAGTTAGTGAGCATACTGTATGTGGAGTGGGTGATCAAAATTGAGTGGAGAACGACGTGATTCGATGAATAGCAATAGAACGGCCGCTGACTTAAAGGGGACAATCATGATAAAGGCTGAGAGCTTATTCGCATTTTGAAAATCTATTTTTGATTATATATTTACAAAACAATTCAATGACCAACTTAGATTTTTACATTTTGAATGGTTAACGTATCCTAAACAAATAGTATTTTGATCATGATGATTTAACATTTTTCTTCCAGAATAAATATGGGATGGAATTCACCGATTCATTTATTCAGTCTGTTTTACCAAATCACCATGGACGGATATAGCATTCAACAAAACGTGCAGATAATAACATTGTTTTATAAAAATGGGTGCTCTGCTCGGGCAACGTACCGCGCGCTTCACCTATTATACAATCGCCATAATTGACCTACCGAAAGGACTATTCAAAATGTGGTGGATAAATTTCAGTCCACTGGTTGAGTAAACGATCGACCAACACCCGTACGTCGACGAAACGCAAGAACCGTCGGAAACATCGCCGCTGTCTGCGCGAGTGTGCAGGAGAATCTGAGGTAGTTGATTTCGCGTCGCTTAAAAAACTTGGCCTTTCGCAGATCACAACATGACGAATTTTGCGTCTTGATTTGGTCCTGCACCCGTAAAAAATTCAACTGATCCAGGAACTCAAGGTAAACAACCATTTGAAATGGGGCGCTCATATAAAATATACCATTTAAAAACTTCAATCAATACTGTATAGATTCCAACTACCCAAAACATGTTTATCAACGAAGGAAGTAGAAAAACTATATTACGCCTTAGTGGAAAGTCATCTGAGATACGGTACAACGTGGGGGTCAGTTTTGCGGGTACATTCAAATTTATTAGAAATAATTCAGAGAAGATTTTTTAAACTAATCTAATGACAAAATGGACGCTTTTCATTAGAACGACTATATAAGGAATGTTCTGTTATGGTTCTCCGACAGCTATACTATTTTTGTGCCAATGTAAAATATCACTCTAGTAGAAATGAAGCACTAGTCCAAAATCATAAATATAGCACTCGACAACGTGAAAAACCCAGTTATCGTAAACAAATCAATATCACAAAGAGCATATAATTATCTTTCACTGCTGCAGAACTTTATATTGCAACACCAGAAGCGATAAGAAATATAAGTATTTCATAAGTCATTTTTCAAAACAAATTGAAAAAAATTCATTTTAGAAACAGGTCCTACAGAAGTATTTACTCATCTTGGTTTTTGTCTATTCATCTTCAATACTTGATCGTGTTATTTCTCCTGCAATATAATATCATAGCATCACCTATACTGTTAATATTAACTATTTTATTCAAAAAATATATATTATTATATTATTTTAACTATTTATATTATTTTCTTTTATTGTTTTATTTTCTGTATTTTGTATTATTTTCATTACATTATACTCATTAATTGTTTGCGAAACAAGTGCAGTAGCACTTATTGCCTAGGCACTTTATTCAGCTTGTTCCCTCAAAGAAATGTACTCTTACTCTTGTGAATAAAGTTTTTATTATCATTATAGATAACGACGAGTGTTCACTGAATGGGCTCTGGAGCAGTTGGCAACTGACCTTAATTTTCATCGAAAAATCATCCCATTTCTGGATGAATGGGTACATGAACAAACATAATTTTCGAATTTTGAACGATACCAATCCAATGCATCACGAAAAAGTCTGTTTGGTGTGGATTTTGGACTGGCGGCGTCATTGGCCTATATTTCTTTGAGAACGACGTTGGCAAGGCCATCACTGTCAACAGCGAGCACTCAAGGAATACCAACTTCTTTTGGCCTGAATTGGATGATCTGGGCACCAACAACACATGGTTTCAACAGGACGGCGCTACATGCCACACAGCTCATGCCACATTGGATATTCCTCAAGAGCTATTTGAAGGCATGGTCATCTCACGTGGAGGTGATGTGAACTGGCCACCCAGATTGTGCGATTTGACTCCGTTAGACTTATTCTTGTGGGGTTTTCTTGAGACTGTTCCTTATAGAAACTGAAAATTCTAACCACATCGACCAATTCTGAATCAATATTTGAATCGGTTTTGATAGGAACACTTGGAATTCCGTCTGTTCCGGCAGGGAATTTGCATTTGAATTATGAAACTTTGCGACGCGATCGTTGATATTCGAACGCAGTCTAGCTGCGGTACTTGTGGTGCCACTTGAGACGGTACAGGTCCTTTTCATCCGGGAACAGACGGCTTGGCCTGGACGAGTTCCAGAGGGCCAGACAATCGGTGACCTTTGTGCGGCCGGCATATGAATGCCCTTTACTGCCATTATTCGCGTTTCCCTTTCATGGTCTCGTACAACAAGGAAGAATGGCTGTCGCGATACGGATGTCCTTGAGAGCAGAAATTGCCGCGTACGGGGTGCATGCGAAAAATGTTGAGAGATTGATTCGGATGACGCGAAAGGAAAGTTGGAAAATTACAGCTGTAGTAACATCAGTAATGGAGATAAGAGACGATAAACAGACGAAAAGAAGAAGAGAAATGGGAAAAACCATTTTCATTAGAGAACGTTGAATTTTTATTAACTTTTTGGATAATTACAATCTTCTGTCTGTTCCTATGAGGCTATGTACTATTTTTCATAATCACTCGTTATGTTGTTGGTCGCGGTTGATTTTTTTGTGAATCCAGAAATAAAATTCTGGATTTTGATGCTGTTCTAGTTATGTGGTTGAGAAGGAGCATACCATTCAAATTTTCTTTACTTCATTTCTGCAAAGACAATATAAAATTGTTTAGAAAACTGTCAATGCAATAAAATAAAAATAATAAAAATGAAATGAGGAAATTATGAAAGAAGATTATAATAATTGGTTTCTTCGGCTTCAATAATTTTTCACTTCATATTTCATTCTGAGGATATTTACGCGACTTGCATGAACACAAATGTGTAATAGGGCCGAAAAAGAACTTTCACCTAAAAGGTTATACTGGTGGAGCCTTGACCCCAAAGCCTCGATACATTTGAAGAGCACACCAGTATCATCAACCAATGACCACTGTTATTATTTTGTTATAATTACCCTGCCTTCGAAGCTTCGATACACAAGAATCCCTCTCCACACGTAGGGTGAATGATAATTGGGTCCAAGGATGTGTGCCTTGAGTAAAAGTTAGATTCACAGTTTGTAACGATATATTCGTTACTGTCATTTCATTCTAAATATGATATGATACATCTATGAAGCGTTGTTCAAAGGTAATTTCTGAATTCCGTGTAACCGGTATTGGCAGTTGTTCCTCCTAGCATATGATATCTTTGATTCACAAGTAACGTGAAGATAGAATGAAAGAAGGAAGATTTTGACAAGGGAGGATCGAAAAAAATAAACAGTTCTCTCTGGTTCATGTTCGAAGGAAGAAGTGTTTTTTTTTTAATCTGAAAGTATTCGCGGTGATTCTCCTAAATCCATAATTTTCGCTGTGACCACTGTGAATTAAGGCAAAGTGATCGATATTTAATTTGTTGATGAATTGGGGTTTCATTGGATGCGAAGATTACCGTCCTCAGGTTTTCTCAACAAAAAAAAAATGTGTACCTCTTTTCATGGGATAATCAACTAATAGTCCAAGTATCTTACATCATCGTTCGGGAGCCTCCACTGTGCCGCTGAATTTGGATTCAAGGAGTGAGCCTGTCTCTAGGTTGAGCAAACATGCTGTTCATGAAATTTGTTTGACAGCTGTTGAGTGGATTCAGTGGAGTTATAAGTTCTAATCAATCTTTCCTCATCCTTTCTCTTTATGGATTGGTTACAGACATTAGCTGGGTTATGGTTATAATCCCTTTTACTGAAAAAAAAACATATTCAGTGGTGATTTCAAGGTTTGATTTTTTTGTTTAGGTTTTTTGGTATAATTAAGTATAATATTTGTACATCTTATTCTGTGTATCTTGAGCGAACACTTTTGTGAAACCATCACCTGTAAGAACTTTTTAATATAATCATTAATATTCAGTGAAGTGCACTTATATTTCAAAAAACGTGTTTCATGACCCATCTCATACGAGCAACCCTGCCTCTCAAGAAAGTGTTTAGTCCCACACCAATCAACTCAGCTCAAGTTGGAAACAACAAACTTCCACAACTCCATCTCTGGTAGCAGACATGAAGGAATAAAAAGGTGAACGCTATCACAAAGTAACAGGGTCAATGTTTGTGGTTTTTTTGTGAATATATGTATACATTGTTATAAATTTATGGTTTTCTTGCTTACCTGATGGCAGAAGGAAGCTTTCATTTGTATTTTGACAGTGCTATGTTGTATTTTTTTACATCAGTAAAATAAAAGAATGCTGGCGCTCAGCCATGCAAATACTTAATATTCAAATTTTTACTTACTTGCTACATTAAGAATCAGGAACTAGCAAAGTTATCCAAAGAACTCACACCGTTCTCTACTGACTAACCTGGGTATTCAAAGTAACACTGACTACATTACAAGTTCTGCCGGTTAAGATTTTCACCCTACTGCGGCAAGCCGACATGATTTCCAGATTCGAAAGTAGAGAGAGCATCATTCCACTAATCAGAACAATCAATTTAACAGAATGGTCTGGATAGAGTCTGCGGAGCTCGAAGAGAAGATCTCGATATTTTATTCGTTTTTCTTTCTCTTTCCTTGTATTGTCCTCACATGGAGCAGGAAATTGCATGATAAATATCATCTCACTCTGATGGTCAGAAAGGACCACATCAGAATCATCAGCTTGAATCACTGTAAGTTAGTGAATGAAAAATTCCCATGAATTTGGAACTTCGCATTTCCCACAACGAACATTCCTCGAAGCATTAGATAATACTATCAATACCGTAGGAGTGCCGTAATTTAGTAATAGATCACTGTAAGGGCCGCGTTGTGAGAATAGATATAGACTTAGACTATGATGATCTCCTCAGTTTTTGACTTCAGGTTTTTCGACCTAAGGAAAAGTCAGGAAGTCGAGGTAATCGATGTGGTTTTCATGTGGTCCTTTTGCTAAACGAGTTTCACCTCGGTTGGTGACCACCTTGCTCAGTGTCGGAAACTAAAACAAGTTCATCGGTTACAAGATTAATTCCAAACAAGATATACACCAGATCTATCCCACTTCAAGAAACGATAATAAGCGTCATAGGATATTGACATACTTTGATTAATCCACCATTAACGTGGCTAGTTTTTTTGAAAAAGTAAATCTTGGATGTAGCTTGCAGAGCAAAAACAAATCAGCGAATTTTTTTAAAACAAAGATAAAATTTCAGTGTTGAATAAATCACTAGTATATCAGTGGACTTGTGATTCTTGATTAAAACTGTATATTGGCCAAACGATGACATCCTTTTTCCAAAGAATCCCAAACTATATTTTGGCAGAAGGACATAAGTTTAACCAGGAATATGATGTATCACATCTGGAAGAAAAAGATTTGAAACTCAATCTTTTGGAATGCTTAGAAATTGATAGACTCTACAATTAGAAAAGTTTACTGAGTGACCCAATAGAATTCAAGTCTTCCGTTCTGTTGAAAGTGTTTTCTGATGTGGAAAATGGTAATAAGCATATATGTATGTAGAAGTATATATGTGATTATATTATATGTCCATTGAATGAACAGGTTAAGATTTCTTTCAAACTGTGAAGATTTTTGATTAGTTTGTACAGGAACTCTGGTGAAATTATTAGTCATCATTCACATAGAAGGTCACCTTTGGAATAGAGAAGAAATCCCACAACGAATTGCCAATCTTAGACGTACTGGTGAAGAAAATCAACACTAAGTGGGAAACATCTGTAAACTGAAAACTCACTCACACAGAACAGTTTCTGAATCACAAATCCAACCACCATCAATCTACCAAAAGAGAAATCATCAAGACTCTAGTGGATCGTGCTTTCGTGATCTGTACTACGAAGGAAGGTCTCTAGAAGGAACTACGCATTATCAAAAAAGATCTTCAACGGAATGGTTACTCCAAAGTGATGGTGGAGAAGATTTTGGTTGAAAGACAGTAAGAGCCTCATAAGGAAGAGAAGCCGTCACAACCAGTACTTGCCCTTCCCTATGTCAGAGAATTGTGAGAAAGGATAAGAATTGGGTCCATGTATAACATCAGAACTTGCTTCAGATCCGGGAACATCTTCCGTAGTAGCCTCACAAAAAACAGGCAGCCAAACACAGACTGCAAATCCTATATCGGTGAGGCCATTGAAAGTACCCATTGCGAGCATAGGAAAAACATACAGTGAGGAGAAATCAGCAAATCGAGAATAGCAGAACATGTTTGACCTCATCAACATAACATCAAGTGGTCCTAAGCTGAAATCATCCACGGGGGAGAACATTGGTTCAAAATGATTTTCAAATTAGCTGCATATTTGTTGTCCAACGACGCATTCAGATAAGCTAGCGTAGAGATACGCAACATATGGAATCCTTTAATCTTTAATCAAACGGAAAAATGGTAAACTCCCACTAAACCGGTGAAGCAGAGAGAGAGAAGAGGAGATAGATGAAAGCGTTTAAATGAACTTTCAAATCATATTATCATATTAGACAAGTCTAAACTAGTAAAATTCATCATGAAACATTGTCAACCAGTTTCAAACAATCATTCAAATTGATATATTATATAAAGCACTGATTAGGTAAAATTGAGTTTGTATAAACACGCCTGTATTGTATAGCGAAACACGTGTTGGGGCTCTGTATGCTGTTATGAAAATCTCACAATGAAGTGTTACTCAAACAAGTTTTTTGGTGACACAGGTAGCTGTCTTGAAAACAAAAATACTCCAGTTCTCTCATAGTCGTGGACCGTGCATTGTAACGATTAAACGTTACATCATTTATAATTGAATCTATTATTCATATGAGCCCAATATCTATTCGTTCTATGAATCAATAACAATTGATACGAG
>WOGR01005963.1:0-13424 GCA_015342045.1 Leptinotarsa lineolata | reverse complement strand
GCTATACGTTCAAAGAAGTGGTGGTGGAGTATTTCCACCTGGTTATAAGATGCAGCTATCTTCAATTCATGGGAACTTTATGAAAAAAATGCTCAAATAAGCCAACTAGATTTTCGTGAAGCCTTGATTCAAAATTATTTAAGACGCTATGGGATTGCTCCAAAAAGTGCTGGAAGGCCAAATTTAGCCTCTCACTAAATAGAATATCCGATGAAGTGAGATATGATAGAACAGATCACCTTCTGATGTCCATTCCGGACAAGAAACGTCCACGATGTGCTGGGGAAGGGTGCTCTACGAGCACTAGAACTATGTGCAAAAAGTGCGACATAGGACTTTGTATTGAGTGTAATATTATTTTTCGTACAAGGACCAGGTAGCCCTCGTGTTTGTAGGAACGTAATATATTTCTTCAATGCTGTAACCGAATGACCCAGTGTTACTTATATGTAACATGCATTTGTTGTTATTATTCTGATAAATATTTCAAAAATACTTTATTTTCCCATACATTGTACCCCACAAATGCCTTCATGTTGATTTTCAACTGAAAATTTAAAAGTGAATAAATTCCGGTCATAATGGGTTGAATTATTTTTCTATAGTGCTTGTGTTTCGTAATAAAAATAGCGTTTCATCGCTGTAATATTCTGTTTTGGCAGACTCGCCTTCAACTTTTTTATATTTCTCTCGGTTAGAAGGAAATGATCATTAGAAAAAGTCACTTCATTTTTACCGATAAAATTGAAACAAGCTTCAAATTTACTGAAAACCTGATGTGACAGAATGTGCTATGTCGTCGATAGAATATAATTTCACTTTTGAAATATTCCATTCAGTATTTTATTTTGTAACTGATAATGTTGGGAGTCCTGTTAGTACTTGTGTGTCACATTTATGTTTCATAATTTCTGAATATCTATAGCAAAGTTTCTATCAGAGAAATGTAAATCCACTCGTGCAATGACGGTGTTTTTGTACCAAAAATACTTCCCAAAGATCTCATTTCAATCAGTAAAAAATGGAAGACTCGAAACTGTCGTTACTTTGAAGATCACACAGCTGCCGTCAACTTTCGGAAATTGAGTTCCGGAAGTCGGTTAATAATCGATGATGGTGCGATCCCTGGGATCCGACAGTATTTTCTCAGATTTTCCCAGATGTGGCGAAAGTTTAAGAGATTTCACCAGTTCTTATTACGGTGCGTACACTTTCCTTCCATATCTCCCCTGTTTCGTAACGATTTTTGAAAGTTGATCCCGTATATTGTCATTCATATCGATATAAAGTAAAGGGTATTGAAGGAGATTCTGAACTTCCAACGATGAAAATGAAGATCATAGTGAACTCGTATGTTCCATACTACTTGGAATTGGATAAAGATGTTGATAGAATACATCAAAGAATAATTTATAATCAGTCAGTTGAGTTTTGTTACTTTTTCTACTAATTTTTATCGAGTTGGAGTTGTGGACAATGTTGATAATGAACATACACTCCAGAATCGGAATTTCTTTTTCTGAAACATCATGAATCTTTGTCCATACATGAAGTTTTTCAATAAGTGCTTCTTATCTTTGAATTCAAATGAAACAATGTGTGTGTGAGATATCATTGAAATTTTCTATTCATTTGGAATACCTATTGATGCCATCATATGTGGAATATAACATCGTTCAAATGTTCCATGACTCTGATGCACAAATCTGGCAGAATTTGACCGATGGCATAGATTATGTTGGCTTTGAGGACCACTGTGGTTTTTGGTTTATTCGCATACACCAGCGACTTAGGGAAACCTCACAGAAAAAAGTCCAATGGGGTCAAATAGCGCTATCACATCACCTCCACGTGGGATGACCATGTCTTCAAATCGTGCATTATGTCCAATGTGGCACGTGGCGCCATCCTGTTGAAATAACGTGTCTTTGGTGTCCAGATCCTCTAATTCAGGCAAAAAGAAATTGGCAATCTTCGCCGTTGACAGTTATGGTCTGGCGAACGTCGTCCTTGAAAAAAAATGAATGACAGCCAAAAATTCACAACGCACAGTGACTTTTTTGGGATGCATTGGATGCTCTCTGATTTGATGTGGATTGGTATCGTCCCAAATTCGTCAATTTCGTTTGTTCATGAACCCATTCATTCAGAAATGACTCTCATTGCTGAAGATGAAGTTCCATAGGAAATCAAGGCAGTTGCCTGCTCCAGAGCCCATTCAGCGAAGACAAGTCGTTGCCTAAGGTCGTTCACTTTCATTTGAAGTTTGTTCAGGTAGAGGACTAAATCACGATGCATAATTCGCCAAATTATGGTTTTCGAAAGCTTAAGTTCTTGTGAGCGACGCGACATTGACTGCCTTGTATTGTACTGAACGAATTCGTAGCTTTAAGTGAGTGAATATATTTCTTCTCAACTTTTTTTCATCACTATCAGCGTTAAGGAATGAACCACTTATCCCTTCTTTCTTCTCTCCGCTTCACCGGTTCAGCAAGTTGGCGGGAGTTGATCATTTTTTCCTTGATTATGGGTTTCCATATGTTGTGTATCTCTACGTTGGCTTGGCTGAATACGTTGTTGGGTAGCATATTTGCGGGTTCTTTGAATTTCTTCCTAAACCAGTGTTCCTCCTTGTGTATGATCTTAGCTTGGGACCACTAGATGTTATGCTGATGAGTCCAAACATGCTCCACTATTCCTGATTTGCTGGTTTTCCCTCGCTGTATCTGTTTCTTGTGCTCGACAATGCGGACTTTCAATGGCCTCTTAGTTTCACCGATATAGGATTTTCCGCTCTCACAGGGTACCCGGTGAATGCAAATCTTGGAATCGCAGTCCACGTTTGGAGGCCTGATTTTCATAAGGCTGCTACGGATAGTATTTCCGGATCTGAGGCTGGTTCTCATATTTTAATTGGAGCCAATTCTTTTTATCCTTCCAGATAATCCTCTGATGTAGGAAAATGCAACCATTGGTTGTGACAGCTCCTCTTCCTTGCGAGGTTCTTGCTGTCTTCCAGCCAAATTCTGTTCCACAATAACTTTAGAGTACACGTTTCGTTAAAGATCTTTTTTATGGTGCCTAGTTCTTTCTCCAGACCTTCTTTCGTATTACAGAGCCCGAAAGCATAGTCTACTAGAATCTAGATGATCCTCTTTTAGTCATTTGATAGTGGTTGGATTCGTGGTTCAGATACTGTCCCGTGTGAGTGGGTTTTCGATATACAGATGTTTTCTACTTAGTATCGGTCCTCTTCACCAATACGTTTAAGAAAGGCAATTCATTGTGGACTTCCTTCTTCATTGTGAAAGTGATGGAAGGTCTTACGCTGTTGATGTGCTTCAGGAAGTCGTCTAGTTCAGAACTCGCATGGTTCCATATTATGAAGGTGTCGTCCACGATTTTCAACCAGAAGCAAAGTTTATTGTGAGCTCCTTCAATTGCCAGAGTATCAAACCACTTCATATATATGTTGGTGGAAGTGTCGATCCCATTGGCAGTCCATCATCTTGTGTAAAGAATTTGTCCTTCAGTTGGAAAGCCTTCACACCAACGTTCCGGTCGAAGAAGTACTATTCGAAGCTATTCGAAGGCCTCGACTTGGAAGATAAAACGGGTCTACCTATAGAAGTATTTATGGAATTACTAGGATGCTGTGTACGAAACTGCTATTCCCAACTATAGGACAAGTTCTCTGCGCAAAATATGGGACTGCTAATGGGATCGCTACATTTACCAGTTATAGCCAAAATATATATGGAGTCGTTTGGAACTCTGGCATGCCATCACTTCAACAATGAAAAAGGAAGTCCACAACGAATTGCCTTCCTAAGACGTATCGGTGGAGAGGAGCAACAGTAAGTGGGAAACATCTGTATACCAAAAACCCAATCACACTGGACGATATCTGAACCACGAATCCAACCAATATGAATCGACTAAGAGAGGAATCATCAAGACTCTGGTATAACGTGCTTTCAGGTTCTGTAATACGAAGGAAGAGGTATGAAGAAAGAACTAGGCATCATCAAAAATGATCTTCAATGAAATGGGTACTCCAAAGTGATGGTGAAACAGACTTTGGCTCAAAGACAGCAAAAACCTTGTAAAGAATAGAAGCCGTCACAACCAGTGCTTGCACTTCCCTACATCAGAGGACTATCTGAAAGGATAAAAAAATTGGGCCCGAGTACTACATCAGATCCTGCTTCAGATCCGGAAACACTATCAGTAGCAGCCTTATGAAAACTAGGCCTCTAAACGCGGACTGCGATTCCAAGAATTGCATTTACCGGATACTCTATGAATCCTGTGGAAATCCCATATCGGTGAAACTGAGAAGTCATTGAAAGTCCGCAAATCAGGAATAGAGGAATAGCAGAGCATGTTTGGACTCATCAAGTGGTCCCAAGCTGAGATCATATACAAGGACGAACACTGGTTTAGGGGGAAATTCAAAGAAGCCGCACATAAGCTGTCCAACAACATATTTAACCAAGCCAGCGAAGTGATACTCTACATATGGAAACCCATAATCAAGCAAAAAATGGCCAATTCCAGCCGAACGGTCGTCTCCCGCTGAATCAGTGAAGCGGCGAGAGGGAAGAGGGGATATGCCAAAGCGCTCGGATGAACTTTACATAGCCTTTCGAAGGAGTAGTCCAGTCATCACCCGAAGATGATGGTGAATATTAACAATCAAATCGTCGTGAAGTAACGTGGCTTGAAATTGCTCAATTTTTAATTTTCTCCAGTTCTTTTTTGGTTTAATTGTTCAATTTTTACTTGTATTTGATTTCACTGTGGATTCATTTGATGTATTTTTTCTGCTTGATAATTTTGTTATTTTCAACTATTCTTTGAATTTTCAATTGTTTTGGTTATTTCAAGGATTTCAATCATTTTATACAATATTATACAATGGAAGTCCGAAGTGGTGGAATTCACTACAAAATATTGTCAATCACCTTCAAACAAATTTAAATATATGCTTTTTAAAATAGTTATATGTGCAATACAATGAAACTACTTTTCGAACCCTGACAAAGAATTCAATAGAATTCGAAACATCGGCAAACAAATAATTGTTTTCTGAAGAAAAATTGATCTTGTTACCCAATCAACCTCTTTTCAGAAAAATTGTTAACAATCTTCGCCATCAAATCACTTCATCCGAAGTAGTCTCAATATCACTCCTATCACAGTGCAATCAGATATCCTTCAAAGGACTCCTCGCCAATCTCGATTCAAATTAACCACTCTCCTAGAGATATAACTCCTTCCCGGTAATCATGACTGATTGCGAGTGGATGAGTCGACATAAACGGCAGCCCGTTACATCCCGACCAATAAAACAGATTAGGTTAAGGATTAGATTACTATCAATCATGCGGCTCTCTTCTGATGCCAAGGTGGCAGATCGATGGCAGCAGATGAATCGAGTCGATGATTACATCTGGTAGGAAGGCGAGTGACCTAGTGCAGTGATTTGTTCTCGTTGGAGATCCCGCAGCGATATCGTCTGTTGGAACGGCTTTTGACAGGGGGATACTAGTTGAAGAGATGGAGATGATTTGATCATCACTTCCAGGTGATGTTATCGTTGATAACACAGGCCAACAAAAAATATTTGTGGAAATTTTTAGACAAATTTACCTAAATCTTATGCATTTTGTATGAGGAAACTGTATTTTATAGCGGTTTCTTTTTCAACAACCACCATTCTTTTGCGATATGATATCGATTCATTATTGAATAAAAAAACTGGAATGATTTGTTATACCGGGTGATTCTCTAAGAAGAGTGACTCAGCCCTCTAACTTTTTCATTACTGGAGTCAGAGAAACGAAATTGGGGGTTGTGTATTATAGTTCAATTTACACTTTTTGACATAGTTACTTGCTTTGTCGTACTTCTGATTTGAGCGGAAATCACTCCCACTTTCGATTTTTGAATAGAAGATCCTATATATTTTTACTTATTTTGTTCGAAAATGACATTTTGAATCCAACAATACCTCATTTGTCAATATTTGTCAAATAAAATCATTTCAAATCCAATTTCTATTTTTTGATCTAGAATGCCATGGAATAACATGGAAAAACTACGACTGTGAGGCTTACGACTTCACAGTCGTTTCAGGAATCATTTCACAGTCATAAATATGAATTTTTCCAGTTACCTCGATTCTTTCAAATGGACAGGAGGTGGCTCAACGGCTTTTTGTGAAAGATCATTCTCGTACGAATAATTTGATGCTACACACTTCCACTTTATTCTCTCTAATAGTTACAAGAAAATCGCAACTTAGTCTATCAAGGTCATATATTTTCAAAATGACGACAAATCTCAACTTTTTCAATTGTTGCGCACATTACATTTATTAGCTGTTCCTCAGTGATGTTCTGGATTGCCACCCTTACTTTATGCTCTAGTTCTTCACAAGTAGCTGATTTTGTACTGCTAACCTGATTTACAATTGTTTCCCAGAGAAAAAAATCTAGCGGAATAAGATCTGGTGATCTAGAATATAAAAAAGAAATAATACATTTTTCTTAAAATATGACAAAAGTGCCATTCCATTTTTCTGGGAAGGTGTCATTCAGATTTTTTCTCACGACCTGAGAATTATGAGGTGCCGCTCCATCTTGTTGAAAATAGATATCAACTAGGTTAGCCAGTGGCATATCTTCAATGAAATCATTGATTTGATTTCTGAGGAACTGCAGATATCTCTCAGCAGTCAGTTGGCCTTCGAAAATTATTGTTCCCAAAAGTTTTCCTCCGATAATACCCATCCAGCAACTGAAACCAAATCGCTTTTGAAAATTTCCTTCTTGCATCAGACGTGAATTTGTTTGAGACCAGTACCTCTTATCATTCCTATTGTTGTAGTTTTCCTATGTCACTTGATCAAGAATGAAGCGATTTATACGATCCATGGCATCCTTGATCAAAAAATTGAAATTGAAAAAAAAAATGATTTTATTTATCAAATATTGACAAGTGAAGTATTGTTGGATTCAGAATATCAATCTCGATCGGAATAACCGGTCGAACCGAAAGTACGGCAAAGCAAGTGAATATGTTAAAAAATATAAATCAAACTATAATATACAACCTCTAAATTTTTTTCTTCTATCTCAAATAATAAAAAAGTTATAGGGATGAGCCACCTCAGAGAATCACCCGTTATACATACAAATTTAGCAAATCATAGTTTCTTACATTGGTTATATTTTCGCTCGCAATCATATTGAATTATTTCGAATATAATTGAAAATGCCTAAATTTAAAAAAAAATATATTTCCTCTCCCTTTTCCTTTCGCCTATGAATTGCGTTTTGTTGTTCTCTGTGAGGCGATCAACAGTAATCAACCATCATTTTGATATTCCACCGTCCCCTACTTGTCCAGATACGAAAAAAACTTCCTTCATGCAATTTAGAATGCATCAAGCTATAAAAATTTCCTTGTTCCAAGACGGAAACCAGTTTGTCAAGAAAAAACTAATGCCGGTCATTTTCGAACCTATTCTTGACGCCAATTGACCCCGTTCGTGTTTGTGATCGGGAGTATATTTCAGCGCGACACTGTGTAGATGTCTATCTCGAAGGAAACCTCATTTCGTTAAAACGATCCACCTGATATCATATTTCTCAAGGCATATCGAGTACACTCGAACGATTACCATTCAGCAGGCGACAAACACAAACTAAGCGATGAGTGTTCGAGTTTGATAAAAAAATGTGAACTCCCAACGCGTTACCCTTCCAATCGCCTAATGGCGCCCCTCACGCACTTTCCCGATGCACGCATTTCCAAATGGGGTGCTGTTGTCGCACGGAAACCTGCGCTCGGGTTCGGGTGATGACAAGTAATTTGAATGAAACTGGAAGTTTCTTTCCTTTAGCCTGTTTGAGACTGAACAGGATGATCATCAAGTATGCTTTCAAAAATATGATAGTACCGACCGATACTTGATAAAAATCTATTGTAACTTATTCAAAAATACAATTTGATGTGATATCCTCACTTGGAAGTTCACAAAAACATGACACGTGTTTTGCTATATGATATCATCTTCGGGCGTGACGACACTTCCATAAATTATCTCAGTTTCTAGTGAAAATCTAGGAAATTAGGTAGATAACATGTTTCCTTCCATGTTTCTATACCAGGGTGGTCACAAAAGTACCCTGCCTGACCTAGAGATGGCGGTAGCTGTTTGAAAAATATCACGTTATTAAAAAATACAGAATCTATTGAACACTAGCTGTACCCGGCGCGCGTTGCTACGCCAACTAAAATAAATTTAAGAAAAATAATTTTAAAGGAAAATCAGTACACGAATATTCAATTCATTTTGAGCTGTCTTTATGATTTTTTTTCATTTCTAAAAAATTGTGACATTACAAAGTTCAGTTCCAATTCGATGTTTATTGAAGTGCTGTGGAATACACAATATTTCTTGTTTTTCCATTTGGTGCGTAGACGAATAAATCAGAAGGTTTTCCGACACGTGAGCAAGCCACATAGAGCTGTCCATGTGAGAAGCATGGATTCTCCAAATTTCATCCACAAACTTGTAACGATTGTCCTTGTGCTTTGTTAATGGTCATTGCGAAAGCGATTCGCACCGGGAACGTTTGAATTCGAATGGCATATCTGTTGGGATCATTGGGATACGTGATAACAGTACGTCTTCACCTTTGAATTTTCCAGTCAAAATTGTTGCCTCGATAACATTGTTCATCATTTTTTTGACTGAGAGTCTGGTTCTGTTGCAAAGTCGTGGTGGATTTATGTTTCGAAGAAGTATGATGGGTACGCCAATTTTCAATGTAATAACGTGCGGTGGCATGCCTGGCAAATCAAGCAAATTCAAGAATTCAGTTGGATAGTTGACAACCTCGTCTTGATTCTCCACAGTATCGATGGTCTTGTATGTTTTCGTTTCACTGGGTATTCCATGCTGAATGGTGAAGTTGATGGTATTGACATCGATGTTTTTGGCTGCTAATATAGCACGTGTACTGAGCCACTGATGATTTTTGTAGTTTTATGCAATGTTTGGGAAAACTTTTTGCACCAATTCGTCGATGCTTTCTGTGATCTTACAAAAGTTTGCTAGTAAGGTGATACACTGTGTAGATTCATCAATTTCCATTCGCCTATTTCCAATATCCATTAATTGTTTTGCGAAATTTCCAGCCGATGCATCCCGTTCTAGTTGTACACGCATGTTAGTTTTTGAAGTCAATTTCTCTAAATGACGTCATAGAACTGATGATTTGAGACATGCATAAAGTTCATCAGCGGGTGTTGATCGTGGTATAATGGGCAGTGTTTGTCGAAAATCACCAGACAACAAAATGAGTGCGCCACCAAAGATCCGTCTGTTTTCTCTAAAATCTCGCAGTGTACGATCAAGCGCTTCCAATGATTTTTTGTGAGACATTGTACATTCATCCTATATGATAATTTGACAGGTTTGGAGTACTTTTCCCATTCCATAGTTTTTGCTGATGTTGCATGTTGGTGCCTCAGTGTTTTGCAAATTCAACGGCAGTTTCAATGCTGAATGCTCTGTTCGGCCACCATCCAAAAGAGTTGCCGCAATTCCAGATGATGCAATAGCCAGTGCAATATTATTTTGTGATCGTATGGTTGCCAAAATTAGTGAAAGAAGAAAAGTCTTGCCTGTACCACCGGACGCATCTATGAAAAACAGTCCACCGCTTTGTTCTGTGATTGCATGCATAATTCTGTTATACACAATGCGTTGTTCTGGAGTCAACTGCGGAAGATTTGTCCTGACAAATGTCCTCAGTTCGTCAGAATCATAGTGTGTTTCTCGTTGCAAATCACGATCAAAAAGGTCATTTGCAGGTCGGTTTAAAGCAGACATTCCCAGTTGCACCAGTGCTTTGTTAGCGATTGTCAAACATATGTCTTGTCTTCAATCAGAATCAATGTTTCATTATACACGTTCAGTGTGAATTAAATGTCCGGATTTTGATTCGCAGCGCGCAAACGATATGGAATATCTTCACTCAAGCAGTCCTTGTATTTTTCCCAAAGATCTTTTGGATAACATGGGAAGCAGGTTGTCAATATTATGGCAAATAGCGTGCGTATTTGCTGTGGTCGAGCAATATTCGATGCATCAGCTAGTGCAGTGTCCCAATGTGCATCATTCTCAAGAAGATTTAGTTCTTGGCAAGCTTGGCGATAAGTAGCGCACAGCTGACCGTTGACTGTTCTTAAATCTTGGAAGGATATTGGTCCACGTACATTGATCAACAGCAATCTTAGATAGAAGCATTCTGTATTGTTCGGATGAACAGTGTACAGACGACCCAATGCATCACTGGAATATAAATTGGTATGTCCTTCAACTGCTTTATTTTATTTTCCACGTTGAAACTTTTTAGTCGATGCATTCCACGTGTAGAATTTCGGTACTTCAGAATAAAGCAAAGTCTTAGCAAAAAGATCATCTTGGCACAATGAGTAAAACGCAGTTAAAGTTGTTGCAGGTGGAACCAATGCTCTTGCATGTACATTATCTGCTGTAAAGTACACGCGCTGTCCATTCTCGAAATGCACCGCCAAGTGTACTACTTGGATGTCGTTCGTGGATTGGAAATGATAAGATGCGCCATACTGCTTCATTACTGCTTATATAACTTTCAAGTTGGTATGTCGCTTCCTTCGTTGACATATTTGCAAATGTATTTGATCGACTTCACTGAATTGCAATACTCAACATTAATGTGTGCTTTGAGTCTTTGAAAGCAGTGGTGAATATGGCACAACCCTACGATTATCTACATCAATATCAATGTTTTGTACTTTCAAAACGACGGATTCACCACCATCCTCAACTGATCGTCGACGATACAGTGGATATTCGTCATTGCCAGTGATGGTATCAGAAACCAATTCTCTTGGGTATCGTTTCGTGCATTTTCTATCAGACATGCATGGTGAATTATTGTTGAATGCGGCACATGGGCCATAGATCATATTTTTGGTGACGACGTCAAATAAGTCTGGATCAATGTGCTTATCTGGTATTTCTGCTGAGATGATTTGATCAATTCGATCTGGCGTAATTTTGTTGATTAACCAAACCAAAATATATGCATGTGGCAATCCTCTTTTCTGTCATTCAATGGAATACATCCAGCAGCGTGTCTCTCCAAAAACATGATGCTTGGTAATAAAATGCATCAAACATTTCAATTTTTGTTTAAATACGCGTGCGGTAATATCATGGCGGTCCGAAGATGATTGTCCAACTAATAGAAGTTCTTTAAATTCATCCCATGTTGGATTGCATGTAAAGGTGACGAACAAATCTGGACGACCATATGCGCGAACGTATGTCATCGCATCTTGTGCGTATTCATGCATGTGCCGTAGACTCCCCGTGAATGTAGACGGTAATATGGCCATTCTTTCCAATTCGTTTGGATTGACGTTACCGTCATTAACGATTGCGTCTCGTAAATGGATGTACTGTTCAGAACGCAACTCGTTTTGATTCAATCGAATATATAGGAGCCGTTAGGTTTCAATCTTCGCGTACATGTCGATATATTGATGGAACAATTGTCTACATTTCAAAATGTGGTTCTCAGCGTTTTGACGAATCATCAATCGATACGAATAATATCTAATGGCACTGACTTTCTTATTCGTTCCCTCACCTGTTTGTGGATTTATCATTTTGATGTTGAAATGATATCCATCATCTCCTCGCCAAAACAGAATCGGATACTGCAATCCGTCGTATGAGCGATGAGTTTCGGAGACTCGCTGAATGTCACCACTTCTGCGATGAAGAGTTACGTTGCGCGATTCGAATTCTTCGCCAACTATCACGATCGCCACTTCGTCGATTGTTGGTGCATTGAACTGTCTCTCGTGTTGGCCAACGGGTCTTTTGTCTGCTCGAATCGCCACTGCGCCATTGTGTTGATCGAAAAGGCCTTGTAACGCATCCATAATTTCTCATCTAGTGCCCGCATTATAATGACATCGTTGTTCAATTTGTTCATTACTGTTTGCCATAAAATAAATTTGAAGGAACTTGTGATCTGCGTCCGGCAATGGTAGAAGCGATCCGGCATGATGAAAAATTTGCCCTTGGACTCTGAATGTTGGCATGTAATTTCCGAGCACGACGTTCGTTGCACCGAACGATGTCATTTGGAAACATGAATTTTACTTGCGAATGTTTTCCAAGAAATTCTTCGACACACGTGTAACACCGGATAAAAACGTTGACAGTGGTTCGGTTGGTGAATGTAATTCTGGTAGCTCAACTTTTTCACTGGCACAGCACATTCCACGCGTTTCATTTTTAAATTTGAGTGCACTACGATACATGCAAATTTTATCCATCATAATTGATCATAATCATAATTACTGTCATAATGGAATTCACTAAGATTCAAATCAGCGTGCAGTGTTTGTCTTGATCGAGCAGTGCTTATTCGAACATTTTGCAGCCTTCTTTCCCGTAGTTCAGTTGTCTCAAAGGAACGGATCTGAATAGTACGTATTCGATCAGTATCTAATCTTACTTCTCGTTATTCAGAAGATTCAGACGAACGGGTCTCAGCGGCGTATACTCGAAGATTTTTCAGCCTTAACACTCTTTGCTCGTCTGATTCTGAGGCTCGTAATGATCTTCTCTTTCGTGCTTGAGGTGTAGATCGGCCAATTGCTCGTCGCTTTGTAGGCATAATTATACAGGAACGACGTGAAGCTTTTGAATTGATGAAACGTCGCAAGGTCGCAGATGATTTAAGATGCTAAAAAAAACTGCACAAGAAATGTCATCTATCGTTCACTTCTTTTATTTCAATGCATATCAGCATGAACTGTAACGACAATATATGAAAGTACTCTGCAGCGCCAGCTGGTGGCGAGTGGCATAAATGAGCATATTATACAAACCTTCTCCGTGGAAAAATTCATAATTTTCATAATTCCCCCATTTGTCCTCCTGACAATAGACAGTCGAAAGGGTAAAGGAGCCAGGCTCCACACCTGTCTGATACGAAGATGAACGTGTCATTTCCATAATAATCGGTCCAGCAGAGAAGAAGAGAAAGTTTATAGTTTTATTTTACTCATCGCACCAAAAATATATTTTTAGAACTTATATTTATACGAATTCGTATAGATATTTATTAAAATCAGTATTGAACTTGATATATGGAAGCGCCATCTGGTAGTAATTTTCATTAATATGAATATCATATTCGTCGCCTCTGTGTAAAAATACATGGTTATGACAATCGGTTGAACAGGGCAGAAGTTGATACTCTGCAGCGCCTCCTGGTGGCAAGTGGCATAAATGAGCATATTATACAAACCTCCGTGGAAAAATTCATATTTTTTGAAAG
>WOGR01005962.1:0-13424 GCA_015342045.1 Leptinotarsa lineolata | reverse complement strand
CAAGTGTCATACCTTTTCAGAATCAGCTCGTAACGGATAATCTAAAACTGACACCAAATATAGGGTTTTGCATTTAAAAAATTACCGATGACGTCATCACATTAATATGGATCACCCTGTATAATAAAATTTTATTGTAAAATGTAGAATATTAAAATAAAAATCGACGTGTTTCAGGTTTTTGTAAAACGACCTTTGGTTTTGGAAATATCGAATTTATTCCATACTTTGCGGACACACTGTATATCAATTATACGACTACAGAATATTTAGGTATAGAAACGGAGCTGTCCCTGAGAGGTACTTGTAATTATAATAAACATTTCGCGGCAAATATTTTGAATTCTGTACCTGTTGATCAAATTTAGTCTAACGGAGAAATTAAAATTGCAAAATTAATCAAGTAAAAAGCTAAGGATAATGAAGTGATTTTTACGACGGCAGATAAAGTGTTTTTTGAATATATCAGTTATGGATTTTCATAAAGTAGGTATCGGCCAATTCCATCATATGTTATAGATAAATGTCGTTATTATTCAGCTTATTCAAGTTCTTGAAAAATTCACAAAATATTCAAGGGATTAACCCGAGTGCACCGCACCAAGTTTATTAGATTAAAATGTGTGCAAATCCGAATTTTGCTAAGCAAATGACTTGAGTGTATAATAGTTTCATAAAATCCCACTACCGTAGTTCGAAGACTTTTATTTTGAATTATTATACCTACACGAAAGCATTTGCTTAAAAGAATTTTTAAAATTATGGGATTTCACACATTTTGGTGTACAATTGATATATGTTAGGAAAAATTTTCAATGAATTCCTATGAATTCAACAAAATAAAAAATATCTGAATATCACAAATTAGACTTACATTTGAAATCGATTTTCCTTCGTTGTTTCTTCCTATCATGTGACGGTATTGGTTCCCAAAAATCCGACAAAGTCAATGTGTTTTTTTTCGAGCACGTCAATATGACCCCCGCTCAGATTTCCAGAAAATTTCAATTTGTCACCGAATGCACCCATTCCTATGAATGACGATATGTTTGTTGTAAATGATGGCAGCCGCTACTAATTCACAACTCGTGCCGTAACCACAGAACAGTATAGTTAGCATTTTACTGTGACCACAGTAGAAAGCTAAAGACCTTGTCTTTCTACTGTGTCGTAAGCACTAGTAGCTATAATGCTTTTTGTACTTGTGCCGTAACATTTCGAGAGTACAATAAATTTCATTCTCCATTCGAATTGGCTGCGATATATGTATATCAACTCCAGTTGTCACCTACGTGTTCGATATCGTTCCGTCCTACCTACTGCACGAATTCATCGTTTTCAGACAAATGTAGTTTTCATCTCTTTTTATACCTGTTTAGAGTTGTGTTTTTGTTAACAATTTTTATTATTTTCAGATATTGTGAGGAGAAAATATCTACAAGTGGTTTACTCACTGAAAAAGGGTCAAATTTATTTTCCACAGATAAGGTTATTATAAAAAACCTATGACAAAATAGGTTAAAATTTATATGTGGAAAGAAAATAGTTGCGCCATCTTCCACAGGGAAGGTTAACTCAGTATTACTAATTTAAATGAACATGAACAAAACTTTTGTATATACAAAGACAAAACTGTAAATGTTTAGTGACGTTGTAAGCTTCGTCACCATATAGAAGTAAACACAAATAAATTCACTCTCCGCCATATTTGGGTTAAGATCTCCATCTCTTATTATACGCTCAGCCGATGTATCTAAAGCGTGAGAGCAAGTGAGCCAAGAATAGCTTTAGCCTGCATCCTCCTACCGCACTACACGCTGCCACAGCCTGGCAAAAAATGAAATCTTGACACGATACATCAAAGTCGCCGAGCAGGAGTGAACTTACTTGTTGTTTACTTCTATACGGTGGCTTCGTCTACGAGTTACAAGGTGGAGGGAGGAAGATGTCTTGTCACAGTGTTTCACCTTTGTATATAGTTTCACTATACAATAGCTTGAGGAAGAGAGCAGAAAAAAAATTTATATTCGGATTTGAGTTTTGTCGTTTTTCATTGATTTTCAATTTTTCTGTATTTTTATGTGAGAAAAGAGAAATGGAAATTTTCTGATTTTTACCACTTTTATTTGTAACTAGAGTTACTGCAGTTTCGTCCTATAAGGACATTTTTAAACTTATACATGGAACTACAAATGATTGATTACATTACTCCTTATATAACAACACTGTAGGTAATACTTAACTTACCTGAATTATTTTTACCTGCGACAATGAGGGTACGCTAATTTGAAAACCGGTGAGTAAACTAGATCGATTTGATCATTTAACAGATTGCACTCGCATTTCTTATGCTCATGAATTTCCAAGGATTCAAACTGACGTAAGTTTCCAACCTTTGTTTGCATAGTGCAAAATTTCGGTATTGTTTGATTCGGGAACCATTCCAAGGAATAGTTCGAAAACATCGAAACCTAAGCTTATAAACTCCAGATTTATCCATCTTGTCCACTTTATCTTTGACATTGAAAAGGAAATTAGATAGCCTGGCATGTGGTCTGAATGCCACGTCCACATTGTTTTTTCTGAAAAAAACCGCAATTATCTCTGTTCTCTTTCCAGAATATATTATAGATTTCTTGATTTCTGATTGTTTGACCTATTAATCTGTAAGTTAATTTACGGCTTTGTTTTCTGACTAACTTTTGGATTGTGTCTGCGTCCCTATCTAGATTGTTAGTAGATAAAGGTAGCAAGAATACTCTGTGCAACATTGAGTTGTAGGCTGCTAATTTATGACTGTCGGAATGGAAAGAATCACTTGGGATTGTAATGTCTGTATAGCTCGGTTTTCTGAATACACTGAACTCAAATTTATTCTGATTGTGAGTAATGGTTAGGTCTTATGGGCTTATCCTCTTTATGTGTTTTTACCAGGCCATATAATTTAAGGCAGGAGGGGTTCATGTTGGTGATTCTTCGTTTCTCGTTATCCGTGAAAATGATTTTAGTATCTGAAAGGAAATTTTTTAGTTCATTTCGACTGTTTTTCGTTGGGTCTTTCTTGATGACACTAAGATTTTCATTTTGAATGACTGATGCAACTTTCTGGATATATGTTTCTTATTCAAGTATAACTATGTATAACGATTTATCTGCTTTCGTAAGAACAAGATCGTTCCGTTTCCCTACGGTTTGATACTGGAAATGGATGGTTCTGAATTATTTCTTTGACTTTATATGCCCCTACATCTCTATTATCTGTCTGTCAATGCAATAGCTGTATCTGTTATTAACGTATCTGAACTGTTTTTATCGGTTATATTTTTGTTGCGTATTTCGAGCCTTTAGACATTGTTGAAATTTCCTCTTTATTAAACTCTAATTTAGTCAAATTAATTATTCTTTCACTGAATCGGATAACTGATTCGACTGATTCGTTATGTATGATATGTTGTTCTCCAACATACCGTATAACGAATGTAAGCCCCTCATTTTAGATATATTGGATCAAACCAAAGTATACCATATTACTTCTTTTAAGTGTGCCTAAATCAAAGTTTCTTACAGTTCAGGTTTACCAATGGGCTCACCCTCAAGTCCACTTTTAGCAGACATATTTATGAACAGTTTGGAGACCACTATCGTGAATTCCGACCTAGGTAAAAAACATATTTCTTTTTGGTACAGATATGTAGACGATATTCTCGCCTGTTTTAGAGGTACTACACGACAGTTGAACCTATTTATGACATTCATGAATAATCTCAATAGAAACATACAGTTCACACTCAAAACAGAGATAGAGACTTGACCATTACACACAATCAGAATAAATTTGAGTTCAATGTATTCAGAAAACCGAGCTATACAAACATTACAATCCCAAGTGATTGTTTCCATCCTGACAGTCATAAATTAGCAGCCTACAATTCAATCTTGCACAGAACATTCTTGTTACCTATATCTGCTAACAATCTAGATAGGGAAATTATAATAATGATACAGATAGGACGTAATAACGGTTTTGACGCAGACACAATCCAGAAATTAGTCAGAAAACAAATTAATATACCCTCAGGTCAAACAGGCGGAAATCAAGAAATTTATAACTCTAACATATTTTGGAACAAGAACAGAGATAATTGCGGGTTTTTTCAGGAAAAACAATGTGGAAGTGACATTCAGACCACATGCTAGGCTATCTAATTTCTTTTTCATTGCCAAAGATAAAGTGGTCAAGATGGATAAATCTGGAGTTTATAAGCTTGAGTGTCCCGAGTGCAATAGTGTTTATGTGGGACAATGTGGTCGAATTTTCTCAAAACAGTATGCTGAACATGAAACTTCCTCCAGACTAGGTAAAAATGATTCGACGTTTTCGAACCATTCCTTGGAATGTAACCTTAAGCTCCCGAATATAAACGATACGGAAATTTTGCACTATGCAAGCAAAGGTTGGAAACTCAGTTATTTAGAATCACTGGAAATTTATAAGCATAAGAAATGCGGGTTAAATCTTTTAAATGATTAAATCGATCTAGTTTACTCACCGGTTTTCAAATTAGCGTACCCACATTGTCGCAGGTAAAAATGATTCAGGTACCTCGGTTATTACCTACAGTACTGTTATATAAAGGGTAATGTAATCGATCATTTGTAGTTCAATGTAGAAGTTTGAAAATGTCCTTATAGGATGAAACTGTAGTAACTTTAGTAAGAAATAAAAGTGGCAAGAAACATAAGAAAATTTTCTTTTCTCATTTTTCATTCAACAGATTTCTTTTGAGGGTTAGTATTAAGTGAAAAAGCGATGAATGTAATAAGACTGGCGCTATCTTTTTATCAAGCCAGATTTTGAAAATCAACATAATTTATCAAAATCGGTAGACTTTCATGCAATTTCACAAACAACAATGTGAAGTACAAGCATTATCTCCTCAAAAAATATGTCGAATAGAAATGTCTCTATATTCGGTTTACATACTTTGTTGAACTTATAGTTCAATCCCCAGTATTTGTTTTATACAAAACGATTCTCCAGTATGTTGACCTATTTGAAGTCTGAAAAAGTGTTTAGATGTATACGACGTTCAATTCGATACACTCGAGTTGCTTAAATAAATATCAAACTCATCGGTTTTGATTGTTGGGTATGAATAATGTTGACTTTTTGCACCATAATGTAGTCCAGACAGTAAATGTGTCCACAGGATCAATAATAATTTTGAGTACTCTATTTTTATGAAAGTGAATGTTTGAAACATCTCGATAAATGTGGATTGAACTGAATTTCTTATCCAAGAAGAGGCCGCTTTTCACCATAACGGGTAGCAGGTATTCTTCCCGCAAGAGATTATCTATTTTGAATCCGCGGCAAGCCTCTCACTCACAGAATTACATAGATCAAACAATGTGAAGAATTAGTTTTTAATTTTTGGTGCATTTGTGTGAAATCTTCTCTTCAAAAATTCTTTTTTTAATTGGTTTTATTGTTGAAAATTTTTGAATCCAAGTAAAAACTGAATTTGTATTAAAATAAGAAATACACATTATCTACTCTCACGCCACTGCTTGTGAGATTTCTTCAAGATGTTGGTAAATTCTGCTTCCATTTCTGTCGTATAATTCAAAAATGATACCAAATATGGATTGTTCACAACAATAGTTACAAGTTACTGGAATCATGAATTTTTTTGTCAGTAGCTGGCAAGTAGTATCATCAAAGTGTTTAAGCGTGCAAACACGGTTATATTAGTTCGTACATAACATCAAGTGAATATGAACAACTCTGAATTAGCCAAAATGCATTTCGATTATGGACTAGCAGATAGAAATGCTGCAGAAGCCCGTCGAGTTTATCGAGAAAGATATCCCAACAGAGATATTCCAGCAGAAAGAACTTTCACCAGATTACATGGTAGACTGCGCGAAACTGGATCTTCAACAAAACAGACTGAGTATAATAATGACACCACAATTAGAGGAAGCAATACAAACGTATTGTGTACTCGTTCACATCACAAGCAATGGGTGCAGACACTATTACTGCGAGATTTTACTAGGCGATGTCTAATCGACAACGCCCTACATGAAGTTTATCGGATTACCTCGGGTCAACAGTAGTTAAAAAAATAACGAAGACTAAATTTCATTAGTTTGGACTTCCATCATTGTCTAATATAATATAAAATGATTTGAAATCCCTGAAATAACCAATACAATTGAAAATGAAAAATTAATAGCTGAAAATAACAATTATATTAAGCATAAAAACCTGAAATGAAATTACAGTGAAACAAATTAGAAAAAAAATTAAAATTGAACAATTAAACAAATAGAAGGAATGAAAATCAATGAATTTTAAACCAATTTACTTATAAAATTCACCATGAAACATTCTCAACCACCTTCAAACAAACGGAGAATGAAACTGTCACAATTTTTAAAATTTCTATCTGAAAATGTAAGACTACGTTGAAATCAAAGGGTATTTTTGATTTCAAATTGAGGGGTCAGCAAAACTACAAGTAAAAATCGAGGTTTCGACTGTACCATGAAGAGAATGTTTCTGATCTAGTGAAACTTTACCACTGATTCAATTATCAAATTGTGTTTTAGAAACTTTGCATGCAGCTTCTGGTGCATTGTCCCGAACAACTAAGTTGATATGAAGATATCTAACTGATTATAAACTCAAAAGGCAACTAATTACTTGTAAAAAATAACATTCGTTTTGGACCCCATTATACGGGGGTAAAAAAATCATAAAATGTTGTTCCAATTCGAGAGTCGCAAAATTTATATCTCAGATGAAAAAAATCACTGATACAATCTTTATCCTCAGCAATTCATTCAGAACTTCAATTGAACGATTCATTTTGTTTGTTATTTGCGAACCTTCGCAATATCTCACAAAAAATGTTTTGTAAGGTAAGGTAAATAATACAGCTGTTGCCAGTTTTCACGCAAACATACGTAGATGTCTTTACTCTCACTATGTTGTTATCTCCTTTCAAAAAACTTAAATGTTGACTTGCTAACTTCAGGAATTTCCTCTCTGATCGCGTCAGAGGACGGTTGTGCCGATAACGACCGTTCTCAAAAATGGCACGTGGATGTCGTGGTCGGAGTGGAGTTCAGAAGTGAGGTGTTTTTTTAAAAAATAAAGTCGAGTTCGAATAAATACTGAATTGAAAGACATTTTGAGAAGATTGACGGCCCCCTACGCCAGTAACCATGCTGGATGTCAACGGATTCTATGAGGTCGTCAGTGCAACGATAAATGTGTTTGTTATTTGTTAAAGTCATGTAGAGAACTGGCGGCCCCCTAATAGAAAAATGTTGTATTTTTATAAGGAAACAGTGAATGAGAAAACTTTGGGTGGCGGTATTGCCTCGAGCAAGACAGTTGCGCCCTCGAACGAACCTTTTCTCTACTATGGACAGGAGAAGTCTGGCCAAATGCGCTGGACTGATAAGCAACGACCATATAAATTAAAGAAGAAGAAGCTAACTTCAGGGTGTCGGTTTTTCGTGACGTGCGCGCGTATCGTAAAAATTCACCACCATCATTTTCCCCAACGCGCCAAGAGAAGTATAACTTCAAAAAGTGATAACCGGGCTCTCTGATCACGGGACAAACTATCATCTGACGGATACCAACATACCAGCAGTAGTTGAAAATGCACTCAGAAAAGACACCAACGTTATTGCATTCAAAATGACTGAAGTAGTCGATAGAACGAGCTACTATCCAAAAATATAGAGAGAGATGATGACACTTGAAAACACTGAGACAAGTTTCAAACGAAAAAAAGAGGAAGTAATCATAAATAAAGTCTGACTACTATATTGTACACGTATCAGGTCATTCAACTTAGGAAAGAAGCTGCACCAACCACCGATGGACTAAAACCAGAGACCAAAATCTCAAATGTGCTACGTGCTACTGCCCTTCTTCCGTCGCATTGTCGCACTCATAAACAAAACGACAAGCATTAAATTTGCAAATCAACGCTAACAAACCCGGAAAAAAGTCTAAATACAAATAACACGTTTAGATTTTATTTTCTATAATTGGCGGAGGCGCCGGGCGCAACAACTACCGACCATAACGGCTACAAACCATTTCAACACCTTACACATAATTCATCTTTACACCTTTTTCACAATTCAAAAATATCAGGATAGTCTGAGAGAACTGAATGGGTCAATAGTAAGCTCACATATCACCCAGACGACGAAAAAAATCTCATTAATTTTTTCACACACTCAAAACCAATCAAAAATGTAGACAATCGTGATGATATTTATAATATCCATGCCATATTCATGAACAACTGTTCCTTATTTCAAACTGTAATTTTTCATACTGTGAACAAGTTATTAATCAATACAAGAATTGGAAAAATATATGTTGTATAAACCCAAAAAATGGGAAACCGTGGATAAGTTTCTTATAAAATATCCTCTATTTAATGATGTGTCATACTTAGTACATTCCTCATTGAAATTATGAGGGCGATGATGGCTAAGGGGTGGGGTAGCAAGTATGACAGTTGAGGTTATGATATAAAAATCATTCGATCTGTTTTCGGTGCCGCACACTGTATGAAAGAAATATATTTATTCATTTTGTGAAGGATTGGCCGTATTATTCCGTAGAAAATTAAACTGAACAGAATGAAAACATCTTCCATCTGAGAATAATGATGAGTAAAAATGACTATTTATACCCAAAAATCCAGGCTGGCGAGTGTGAGGATATTATATTACTCAGGTGGATGGGAAACTTTCTTGTTGATGTAAAGATGGCAGATAATAAAAATTGACAAAGAGCATTTGAAATTTGGTCTGGAACTTCAATCAGGTTGATATACTGGGAGAGTGTTTCATCTGAATTATTCTTTGAAATAACCCCGACATTTCAACTAAGAAAGTGAGGAGTTTTTTCAAAGTTGTCCAAATAGGTACCTGAACGATTTACAGAAGTTTTCAGTCTATTACCGTAAATGTTACGGTTGTGACTCGGTTAGTTTTCTGCCAATGATTATCGGGTTGATTAGATTTATGACAAAAAAAATCCACAGTTCAATAATTATTTATATCCTACTCATAAGAAACTTTTCCAGTTAACAAGCACTTGTGAACATGTTCGCTGAATATTTTCAATGACTTCATCACTTTTCCGGCTTTAAAACTCTCAATATTCACTACAATTCGAAACACAAGTATCCAATCCATGGCTACTTGAATAATCCCTCAACGTGAACTTAACGTGAACTATTGGCACGGTGTAATATTCAAGTTAGTTCAACTTCCCATCAATCAAGTATTGATTGCGATGGGCATCATAACGATACGAAAATGGTTCCCGCATATCAGAGTGGTTAAATCGACACTGAAAAATTTTCATTTCCTTAATTGACTTTTGTCGATCACGAAATATATTGTTTCATTATCGTGTGACAATTCAATGATTAATGGTGTGCATTTGAATAAATAACGTTAGAGTAATTTTCATTCTATGAAATATGGTGAACAATAATGAAATTGAGAAGTTTGTATTTCCACAAGACAAACACATTTCATAACTCTTCGTGGAAAATAATTGTTTGTTACTCTTGAACTTATGTAACATTGATTTTTTTATAAAAACGTATTAATAATTTAAATGTGTGGTTGATGGGAGGTTCATCAATTTCGAAGTGGAAACATATCACGTGATTTTTTGCAGGTGAACACTGAGTTTATGTTCGATGAAAATAAAAAATGAAGTTTGAACAACTGTCCTTCGAACTATACGAGCCCAAATATGTGAATATTCTAGTCAACTGTGTGAAAATTCTGATGAGTGAAATAGAATTATATTTCATTTGAAAAGTGCAGGTAGCATAATGTTTCAAAAGTTTTGTGCATTTTCATGAGTCTACTTCAAATTGCAATATTTCAGGAGAAACTTATTCGATTTACTGGAAATAAGCGCCAATTGAATCACTTCAATTTTGCCAATAAAACACAAATTGATTGATTCCGTCAGCATAAGATCTCCGGAACGAAATTTCGAAAACCAACGTCAAACAGTGCGTTTATTGACACTAACATTATCGAATGCCTGGTTAATTTTTTGGACTGTTTGCAAGCGAAGATTCGACAAAGAGGTCCGAGTATATTGTCGTATGATAGAAGAAGAGTCATTAATGAAAAAAATTAGCGATAGACTACTAAATACTGAGCATTATTTTGGAGTAATTGACGCTAGACTCGAGAATGGATACTAGAATCCAGACATTTTGGTCTATAATCAAGGGTAGAAGTGACTTTATATATTTGTTGCGCAATGTCTAGGAAATGTTCAATTTGAATCGTTCAATGAAAATATTTTTTTTAATTATATATCAGAAAGTCACAAAAATCATATATCTGTCGGAATATAATGGAATGCTATCGGATGTTTGAAACAAATTTGAGCGATGTTCAAATTTCACGTTCTGGAGTGCCAGTCTTTTATTTCAAATGGAATATCATTTAAACATGCAGAAAAAAATATATATTCATTCGAACTAGAATATATTTATTTTAATTTTATTTATTTCCGAAAGCAATTATTTTTTCATAACACGGGCTCATGATAACTACAAAAATCGAGTGACACTTAAGTTAGTTCAACTTCATTTCAATTAAAGTTTCGTTTTAAGAAAAAAAAACTAAACTTCAATGAATTCATAACAGTATCATTTTTTGAATCAATCACTACCGAGTCGCAAATGAAACACATTTCAGTCATATTTTATCACGGTATACAGAGTGGCCACTTTTTTAATGGGATTGTATTGGTAACTTTTGAAGTATGAGAGTTAGAAGGTCGGTC
Source organism: Leptinotarsa lineolata (assembly GCA_015342045.1). Taxonomy (NCBI): domain Eukaryota; kingdom Metazoa; phylum Arthropoda; class Insecta; order Coleoptera; family Chrysomelidae; genus Leptinotarsa; species Leptinotarsa lineolata. The sequence continues at coordinate 2,554 of WOGR01005962.1, read as the reverse complement.
AAATGGAGAAAAAGTTGCGTTCATAGAAGCATTATCGAGTAGTTCAAACAAATCGAGAATATCAAAGCCGTTTATTGAGATATCATAAAAAAAGTAAATTCTGTCATTTTGAATTTTTTTCCTCGTTATTTCAAATATTATCAAAAAATGTTACAGACATTTTTTATTTGATTGTGAATTCTTCTTAACTTGACGTTTTCAGATTTTGTATGCAACGTTTCGTACTCTCTTGGCCACCCTCGGCCTCTTCATTTTTTAACACGGACCTGCATATTTTTTGACACTTTTCAAAATGATGTTCAACGCTGAATTCAACATTATATCAAAAATATCATTTCGAATTGATTTTCTGATGATTTTGGCCCTCATCCTAATTTCTGTGGGTCGGATCTGTATTACATTTACCTTTGAAAACATGCAATATATTTCGATGAGAAAATCAACTCACTTATCTCAAACTGAATGGATTTTATCAGAATCGAAGAAAGAAACAAGTAATAATTTTTTATATATTTCAAAAGAGGAGAAAAACCTATTTCATAATAATTAAACGAACCTATCATTCATTCGAAACACAAATTAGATGAATATTCAAATGAAAATAATTGAAGTAAGTGTTCGAAATGTCCACCATTTTGTAAAATGCACTTTGCTGTTCTGGAAATTAAACTTCTTATACATTTGCTTATTTCGTCCCCTTGACTACCTTCCACTGCATTCTTAATCTTCTCGCGAAGAATATCTGCTGTCCGGTTCGCAGTATCATAAATATAATTTTTGAGATATCCCCACAAATAAAAATCAGCGGATTACAATCAGACTATCTGGCAGATAATGCTATTGGACCTCTTGTTCCAATCCATGAATCGGAAAAGTTCCATTTAGATAATCTGTGACTATTCTTGAGTTGTATGGACCACATCCGTCTTGTTGGAACCATGGACTATTACGCCGATACCGTATTGAAAGATCATCCATCATTTCTTCTATAATCCCTACATATTTTGCTCCGGTTAGGTTGCCGTCAATAAAATAGGGTCCCAGTAATTTACAATTCAACAAATCGCACCATATGTGCGATATTGATGTCTAACTTCATGAATTAAGTAAGGATTTTTGGTGGCATAAAAATGTTTGTTCCTTCGATTGAACATGCCAGAATTTGTGAATGTCGTTTCGTTTCCCCAAATGATATTGTGCGCAAAATTGTTGTTATTCCGCACCTTCCATTGAAACCAATTACAGAATTGCAACCTTCACGAAATGCGAATACAATGATTTTAAATTTGAATAACAAGCCTTGCAAAAATTATATCATAATGATCTTGAAAAAAAAGTTCGATTCTGTAATTTGATTCAACAGAACAAATGACAAATCCTACAATAGTCACTTCTCGCGAGAAGATTGAGAATGCATTGGAAGGTATTCGAAGAGACGAAATAAGCAAATGTATGAGAAGTCCATTTTACAAAATGGTGGGCATTTCCAACACTTACTTCGTGCATTTTCATTTACTTTCGATTAATCAATTAGATTTTTCCTCTTTTGAAATATTTAAATAATTACTTGTTTCTTGCTTTTATTTTGACACATTCCATTCAGTTGAAAATGGATGAGTTGATTTTCTTATCGAAATGTATTGCATGTTATTAATTAAACTAATGGTAAATTAAATACAGATCCTAACCAAAGAAATTTGGATAAGGGTCAAAATCATTTGAAAATCTACTTAAAATGACATTGTATGATATATCGTCGAATTTAGAGTGAACAGTTATTCCGAAGAATGTCATAAAATATGCAGGTCCGTATTGAAAAAAATGAGGTCGAGGGTGGCCCAGAGAGTATGAAACGTTGGATTCAAAATCTGATTATGTCAAATTAAAAAGAGTTACCTATTGAATGAAATATATCTGCAACATTTTTTGATAATTTTTCAAATAACGTGAGAAATGAAACTTTTTCACCATTTGACCGACCTTTAACTCTAATGGTTTAAAAGTTACCAATACAATCCCATTAAAAAAGTGGCCACCCTGTATAGCGCGTATATAGCCCCGCCTGAAGAAGCTATTGTATAGCGAAACATGTGGTGGGTTTTCCTAAAACTGTGTAGTGAAAATCACACAATGAAGTGGTTCTTGAATATATTTTTAACGCATTTTCTCTCCCCTGAGATATTTCGCGATTTTTTCTGAACCCCATCCCCCCTTTCGGGCCTAATGTGATTACTGGACGATCTCAGAGTGATGAACTAATCTAATGGAGAAGTCAGAATTTTGATGAATGTTCTAAAATTCAATTTGTTGAGATGATTAGGTTGCCTTTTATATTTCGGGATTAGAAAACAAAAACAAATATTAATCATCGAAAATCACTTTATTGTTTTTCAAAATATTTCCATGAAGATCTATACACTTTTGCATGCGTTTGAAGCAACTGTCGAAGCACTTTTGCCACTCTAATTGAGGTATCTCCAAAACATGCATTCTGAATGCAGCAATCGCTTCTTCAGGTGTCGAAAAACGTTGACCTCTCAGTTTGTTTTTTACG
>WOGR01005961.1:0-13424 GCA_015342045.1 Leptinotarsa lineolata | reverse complement strand
TCAAATGTCTTTTTTTGGATCGTTTCCTGGCTGGACTCAGAGGATAGCTCACAGTTTCATCAGCAGTGTCTGTACTGGACATCTTGGAAAACAATTTCAAACAATATACTATAACGCACGCCACACAAACACGCAAACGACTGATTACAACCCTGTGCTGGTACCGAACTCGTACCAAGAAGGCGAATCCACCAATGAACGCTGCCCTTTCCATCTGACACTGGGCGATCACGTGAACATAACGGTTCGGTTTTGTTTTGTTTTACTCTATCTTGGATTTGGATTGCCTTTAGTGAGGCACAAATGTTTTCTATAGATTCATTTTTCGGCAGAGGTTCCAAATTGTACGCATCAAACACATATCAAATTCAAAGATGACTTATGCCTTTTGGAGTTATTTTCAACATCACCGATGATTTAATGACTTCATTTTTGAGTTCAAAATATCTGCCCAGTAAAAAAAAATCGTATGTATTCTGTAGTACATACATACCTGTAAAAATCATCATCTTCTCCTCCCCATCCATAAAATCTATTGGACATGCCATTGACTTTCTGAAATTGTTCAGATGAAATTGCAACTGCTCCTCCAAAGAGAGTCAAGTACGGAAGATTATATCTGCAAAAAGAGTAGAAGAGATTCATCGGTTAGGTTAGGTAGTTAGGTCGAAAGTGAGTGGGTCTATTTGTACCTTAATTTCAACCCGCGAGGGTTTATTGTGGCTCACACCTTATCAAATATGACAAAATAAATCCAGCTTCTTAAGGAAGCCTATTACTATATTTCCTGTCTGATCTTTCAGGTCAGTTGGAAAAAATAAAAAATCTAATCCGATCCGCTGTGGCGCAGGCACAAAGTATGTGCTCTGCCACCAAGGCCTGAAATTTCTTGTGAATGATCCAATCGAAGGATAGCAACACAAATGTGTGGCTTGCGAATTGTCTTCTAGGATGCATTTCAGGGAAAATATTTCCTATGGTTGTAGGGCACAAACTGCACCGACGAACCGTGAGGCACTTTCCTCTACGCCAGTCATACTGAGGAGATTCGAGTTGATTGGTCATATCAGGGTTATCGTATATTCAAGTTTCAAGATTCCTACTTCGATCACCGCAGGAATCTTCCCATATGAGGGCATGTGTAAGATACAGCCTTGCAGAGCTTTTCAGTCTCTGGTTTGAGTGAACCATTGTTCGATCGTAAACGATTGCTGACCTGCTTGAAAGTAGTTTTTTTTTCTCCTGATGCAGATTCTGCTTCTACTGCTATTTGGTGCAAGGCAGATTCATAAAATATCCTGCTCTTGTTAACAGAATCATGAGTTGAATAATTGAGAAACTTTTGGTTTTGATCTGATGTTATAGACGTATGTACCCCAGGGTCGGATTTTTTGGATTATTCATGGTCCATTGAGAATCCCACTTTGTAGCTACGGAAGTAAGGTCCATCCCTGCATTACCGCGACGAGGCTTTCTACGATGAGGGCGCCCAGTATCTCGGAGTTCACGTGACACTAAGTGAGCTCAGAGTCATACATACGTTCGGCACGGATATAAACACTTCAGAATGAGACATCATTTAGGATGACTCTCACCTCCACGGGTGACATCTCACCCAGCAGAGGTATTCTAACGCTCCCCTCGCTGCAGGGCTGAATATATAATTACATATGCTCAAATACACAGGCTATGAATTGACAACATTACTCACTGATAACGAATCTGACATAACACAACTACGTCATAAATAATCAAGTTCTAGAGCGTCCTGACACACTTACTGATCTAGGTGTTATTTTTGATTCATACCTTGTTTTTAATACGCATATTGACACTACTCTGACAGCTGCTTATCGCATGTATGGATTCTTAGTTAGAAATATTAAAGTCTTGAAAAAGCTTCAACATTGATAATTACTTTATTTTACCATTTTTTCGATCTAGGCTGGAATATGCATCTGTTGTGTGGAGTCCATACTATCAGGTTCATATAAATCAACTGAAAGCCTTACAGAGGCGCTTCTTGAATATGTCTTTTAAACTTGAAGGCACGTATCCTACTGTAGGAATACCCTATTATGAATTGCTAGAAACTCACAATTTTTGTAGTCTCGAGGTAAGGCGTAAATATTATTCACTTCTTTTTTTATTCAAAGTCATAAACAATATCATTGCTTGCTCTCAGTTACTACATATGTTGAATTTTTGGGTGCCTAGACGGTCATCTAGGAGTAGTGTCATCATCTCAACACTCCGTGAACAAATAACAAATATAATGAAAAAATTCCCAATTTATACAATGTGCGATACCTGTAATTCTGTTAGTCGTGTCCTAGATATATTCAACTGCCAGATTATACAAATCAAAAGACATTTCTTAGCTAACTGAGAGTTCTGTTTTTCATTCAATTTACTTTATATTTCTTTTCTCTATTCTGTAATTGGGTTCATCCTGCAGAATAGTGTATGAAATAAATAAATGAATAAACATTTAGAAATCACTTTTCTCATTTTTAAAATAGCAAAATACTTGGAAACAAATTGAATAATCATCTTATGCCAACAGTTATTATGTTGGCATTATATTTATTTTGGATCAGATGTTCTACTACTACCTCCAGTTATCCTGATATTCACTATTATGTTGAATAACCTAAATCTAAAAAGTTACATATACATTTGTTGGATAGACTATTAAACTAAACTAATTTACAGATTGGCAGTTACCTAAATGTATCCAAGCTGCTTGACATATGCCTAGGCAATTTGGTGCATCCATATACATTTGCAGTATTCATTGGAATAAGATCGACATCGTGAAGTATGAGACAGTGATACTGGAATTTCATAGCCACCTTAGCTCCGTAATTAATCATTTTTGCTCTATTGAATGGCAGGGTGTCATTTTGTTCAACAATGAAAATTCGGTAATGTATACTTTGATTTTGTAAAAACCAGTGCATGTACTTCAAAAAAAAATCTAGATGTTTCTGCCGTTTTCTGTAAGGAACGATAAGTGCTGATTTGACGAGTGGTGCACAATTGATTGGTTTATATTCACCACCTGAAACAATTTTTTTTTCAGTTAACAATTTAGAAACTAAAATATAGGCGAATTTTCAAAATCACTAAAAACAAAGCAAAATTAATCATATAAAACGTTTTTCAATATGTTGTTCACCTGGTAGAGGTTTTTGAAATCGAATTTGTTCTGGTTCTGTGATTACATCTTCATTTTTCATTATCAAATCTCTGTAGGAGCAGTTTTGGAGTTTGAAATCTACGACTTCAGCTTTTCGAAAGTCCAGTTCGCTTAAAATGTTGTCTAGGACAATATAGTCATAACGCCTAGCATGTCTAGATGGAAAATACACAGCAATGAATAAAATAATAACAGTGATTACTCCTATGCAATTTTTCAACATTATTCGTTTTCTCAAATATTTTGCCATTTCCTTCCTCTAGACACATTAGAATAACTCATTTTTGGAGATTACAGCCTAATCTGCTCAATAATTTTACTACAATTCATGTTATTTTTTCTCTGTCTTTCTGTCTCTTCTCGTTTCCTAATTACTCTGAATTTTGTTATTGTTGAAAGATTGTTAGTTCCATAACCATATAGCACAAGCAGTAGATGAGGATGGAATATGACAAACTGAAAAAACATAATTTCATGTGGTAAAGATATAGCAAGAAGGGGTTGATGGTTATCATTTCATTTCATTCAAATACCTTATTTTACTAGTACTTCCAATATGAATTCATTCAAAGATCTTAGACCTCATATGGCACCTCTTAGGATTGTAATAATAGGGCATTCAGGGATATTTATTCATTTATTCATACGAGTTTCTCCTGGTCTAAAATAAATAAATAATTATGATAAAAATGATGCACCTCCAAAAAAGTTTGCATCCCAACTGGTCCGATCAACGGTTGTACTTCCCCTGACAACAGGGAGGCCGTGGACTATTGAGTTTGGGAGTGTCTACATGACAGAATGGTACTGGATGGAACCTGTAATGTCGTCAGGAGTTCGGATCCCCTCTGCATGGTCTGCGACCATGTGAGAGCAGGATTTGGAGCATTTCTCTTTAGGGCAGCTGCTATATCAGCTCGTAACTCAGTTAAGTTTTCGACACTGAACGAGGTGATCACAACTCTGTCACCGAGTTGGAACCTGATCGGCAATAGGCCCATATAAAAGCCGCAGAGATCACTTCACTTCTGCGGCAGCACAAGGATTAGCCATGGGGTCTTCTTCAATAACATTGAAAACCTTGGCTTATCAAAGTGCCTGACTATCAGGTCGAGTGGGCTGGAGTCGGAAACTGAGGGGTTCATCATGGCCTCCCAGGATGATGTCTTCAACACTTTAGTTCTGCAAGTATTGTGTCCAGAGAATGTATTGCAAAACATTTCCTGGTAAGTCATTGGAGGGATGGCTCCAGGTGGTTGTACACCAAATCAAAAAATCGGCCATAAAATGGAATAATACATTATTAACAGGATATTGATAATGAAACAAAATTGTCTTAAAAAAAAAACACATTTCAGAGTATCTTATGTCCAGTTAACATTTCCACATAAAATTTCAATTATTTTTCAAAATATTCAAATATGATTGATTCAAATATAAATATAATTATTTCAAGGAAATATTATGTGGAAATGACAAGTTAACTCCGAAACCTACTTTGGGTAATGCCATACTACATACTCATGAAATCGTTCACAAGTTGATTAAAGAACAACTGAACTCACACACAGGTTTACAAATATTGCTGGATATAATACAGAAGAAGTATTAGATTATAAAAGCAAAAAACAATTGAAGGACTCATCTTCAGATGTATTGTTTGCAAAAGGTTTAGTTTCAAATTTGTTGATACACCTTTTCCTCTATTGCCAAAAAAATACAGGGTTCATGTATGTAGAGTAGTGAATTTGGAACTGTCAAAAGCACCCTCCATGGAATCATCCATATTGAGTCTCCGAAGATTTGTTGCCAGAAGAGGAAGAGCGGAAAGACGACTGAAGAAAGCCTTTCATTTCAGATTCATTTTTCTCTTCATATTTTTTAAATTGTAATGGGGGAAGTATGTTGGAAGTAGAATCTCATTTTTCATATATTTACTGTTCAGTTTTATTAGTTGACTTACTCTATATTTAGAGAAATCAGAAAGTTGTTGGTGTTGATTGTTAATTTAAGAGTTTGCTTGTCAAAAACATATCATTACATTTTCGACAAAAAGTATAAGCTATTTAATCAAATCAAGGTGAATACTGTTGACATTTACTTAAACAGACCAGTATTTACAAGTGGTATCAGATGGAAACATGACTTGAAGCATATGACTTAAAACTTGTGACTTACAACTGGTGCATGAATCCACCCTAAGATATATTGAGGGTTCTCTCAGTCATCAGTCCTGAATAGTATCATTTTCACAACTGTGGTACAATCTTTCATTGGGATATTATTCAAATTACGCTCTTCTTGTGAAGTTTTGTTATGAGGTAATAGAATGAAATTTCAAAGATTTTGGATTGCACACCTGTTATCTCCTTTTCTTATGTAATTTTTACATCGACATAAGGGTTGTTATAGGTTATATTGATGAGTTTCTAATTTCTTCCATGACTTATGGTATTTCTTCTGTCGTCCCACATACTACAAAGAGGTAGAAGCCGTGGGTGGAAAATATGGCTAATATGTCGGTAACGTTTCATTTCTAATTTCCGGTGTGGCAGATATAGATGCATTATCAATAAAGTTGTAGATTTTCGAAGAATAATGAAGTATCAAGTCTTTCTTGATTTTCGTTTTGCGATGATATGTTTTGTTGATGAGTTTTTTTTATTAAATCGAAGTTATGAGTATTTCGTGAAATTTCAGATAGGCTGCACCAGCCGATTCTGAAAAAAAATCGTGTACTCACGTATTTTGTTGTGTAGATTACAAATACGAAAGAATAGATCGGTGCTCTCCCTTGTTTCCAGGGTTACAGCCCTCCGAATTTACGAAAGTTTTCAGCTTTCTTCTTGCACAACACAAACTACAGACTTCTTTTTTCGTTCACCACATCATTATATACCAATGGCATTTCGCAAAAAAGCAGTTCCGTCAATCAATAAGGGATTTCATAGTAAAATGTTGATTATTAAACTGAAAAGTGTAAAGAAGGTGAAATCACATGTGAAGGTTATGTGGTGAATGAATACTTGTGATTATATAGTTTGTCTTGTGCAAAAAGAAGGCTGGAAAATTTTTGAACTTTGTGGAGAGTTGTAACTCTGGAAATCAGGAAGAACAACTATTTTTCGGATTCCTAATCTATACGTCAAAATGCGTAAGTTACACACAATTTTTATTTTCAAAATAGGCTAGTGCAGCCTATGCGAAATTGAACCGAGTATTTGTTTTGGAAGTTTGTTTTGCTATTTTGACTAATAATCGTGATCCAATTCTGTGCAGTTCATAATATTATACGGCCATGTACAAGAAAACAAATATAATATTGAAACTTGTTCATTTACTCAATTATGTTCCATTTGTATATTTCTGAATTTTATACTATGAGTTCAAGTTCCTAAAAGGTCATTTGACAGATTTTTCATTTTTTTGATAATCTGTGGTACAGCTGTCAGTTCCTGTTGTAGTTTTGACACTTTTGACATGGGGGAAATAATTTAACAGTTTTCTGGTGAATTTAACGTGGAAGTAACTAGGACATGCGCACTTTGGACTTACGTGGCAGACGTAAAGTGTATTTGTGGGATGTTCTTTATTTACAGATTTTTATAGAAATTCGCTGTTTAAATAACACAAGTGAGTATTCTCGAGTGATATTTATTTTTATGATGAAAATAAAACTAATACTTTGTCTTGGTGGTGTCGAACGAATTGCTAGTTTCTTATCATGAAACTTCCAATTCATTATATTTTTTCGAAATTTTGCCCCAGTTTTCAAAAGATACTGTGGTTTGACAACTTTCATATTAGAATGTTTCTATTACCTCCAGATTAAACAAAAAATAGTCATTATTGAGAATGAATTATTTCAGCAGATTGTCCTATAATCATTTCAAAAACAAAAATTTTATGAATTCTTTCATTTACAGCATCATTTTGATATGGAACCACAATATATGCCTCCACAACAGTTTGGAGGCCCACAACAAGGATTTCCTCCCAACCTATCTTCACAGGGATCAGGACAACAGCAACCCTTTCAAAATGTTCCCCTGGAATCACCAAGAACTGGGCAGTTACCTCCTCAGGGAGGGATTTCTTCTAATAAGTTCACACTTCCTTCAGGAGTTCCAGTATCTGGGTCATCTCCGAGTTATCTAACATCGCCAGGTCAGCTACCACCATCGGGTCAGTTACCACCTACAAATCAACTACCACCCTCCACTAGAGGTCAAATTCCACCCAGTCAATTACCCCCATCTATTGGTCAAAACACTCAGAGTATGACTTCACAACATCCAAGTGCATTCAGTCCTCCGCAATCAAAAAATGAAGTTCAACCTGGAAATGTTCAAAATGGTCCCCAACAGTTTCAAAATGGACAAATGCCAGGTAAAAAATTGATTCCGTTATTTTTATATGATAATAAATAATACTAAAATTCAGTTTGTTACCATTCTTATCTATAACAAACCAAAACAAAAATGTCTTTCAAATAATGACTCAATAATTCATCTGCAGAAGTTTATGGTATTCGAATAATTGTAATAGTTCAAGGTTAACAGACTAATTCTATACGGAATGTATCATCAAGTTTTTTGAGATAAAAACCTATAATAAAAATCTCATTTCCCATCTTCTGATGATGTCTGGAGTTTTAACAAGTAGACTCCAGACATCACCAGAATGATGGCAAATGAGACTTTGGTGAAACATTGTGAAAGTTATCCTTATGAGGGTAAAAAACACAGAATTCGGAGCAAAACCTAAAAAAACAGCTTATCATACTTTGTCCGTGAGAATCTTCAATGAATTAACAATTGCAATTACAGGCCAAAATCCCATGAATCAGGACAAAAGACCTCCTTCAGGGTTGAATGTTCCACCAAACATTCCATCAAATACTCAGAACCAGAATCAGTTTGATCCCATTTCAACATCAAATCAAAACTTTCCACCTAAGCCATTGTCAAACCAGCTTGGTCAGATCCCATTATCAGGAGTCCCAACATTTCAATCGACTGGAGCACCGGGTTTGCCATCATCTACCCAGAATCAGTTTGGACAACCTCCTGCTCAATTACAAAATCAACACAATCAACCACCAACACTTCAGGGAATGAGTGCTGGTCCTCCAAAACAAAGCCAACCCATGCAGCAACCTTTGCCAAGTCAAAATTTGCCTAACCAACTACAAAGGCCTGGACAGCCACCCTTGCCTGGACAAGGGACATATCCTAACCAGGGTCCCCACGTGGGTCAAGGATCTTTTCCTGCACAGGGACCCTCTCTGGACCAAGGATCTTCTGGTCAAGGTTTTCCACAAAATCAAAGACCCCCAGTTGGTTTTACTCAAGGTCCACCACTTGGTAATGCCTCTCCTCATCTTAGTCAAGGACCTCCTTTGCCTAGTCAAATGTCTTCTTTGTCTGGACAAAGACCTCCTTTACCTGGACAAGGGCCCATGGATAATGCTAATCCAGCACTAGGTATGTAAAATAATAGTGATTAATTGCATAGACTGGTGACATTACATTCAAGACAAAATACGTTATTGTATATGAAAGAAATTGAAGATGAAAGTAACTATATATGTTGAAAAATAAACTTAGAAAATAGTAGTATGTTATTCAGTGAGAAATGTGGCCATTACTTGCATAAATGAAGCTCTCGCCGTAATAAAATCGAGCGAGTAATGACCATTTCTTACTAGTAGAATACTATATTTTTTCTATAAGTTACATAAGGTGATATTTTAAGATTCATTTGTAAAGGATATTCCATATATATTTTAAAAGGAAATGCCAATGATATTTTGGAATAAGTAAATTCTTGAAGCCTACTTGCCAATGAAAATAGACAATATAGACATTGTATTTGAAATAGTCGCATTGTGGCATGATAATTTTTCAGAAATTCTTTGTGAATTATTTTCAAGTGCTGACTTTTTATGTATTGTTTTGAAAGTAAATAAATTTACAATATTTATTGGTGAATTTTAATATTTCGGACTTCTATTGTCTTATATGATATAATATGATTTGAAACCTCTAAAAAAATCTATTAAAATCTGTTTTTCCGGTAACCAGCTGTCGCACTTCTATGAACGACAACTATCAAAAGTCGGAACTTGTGCGAGCTAAGGACTAACGAGGTCTCACCTTTTAACGTGTGATTCCCAGAACAAATAAAATTGAAAATTAAATCACCCAAAGGCGATTGTGGATATATACAATCAAAAATAATTGTTATTTTTAGCTATTCATTTTAATATTTAGTTTTATTTATTCTTTTGGAGATTTCAAATCTTAGGCAATGGAAGTCCGAACTAGTAAAATTTATCATGAAACATTGCGAACCACTTAAAAAATATTTATTGGGTTATAATGGAAAAAAAATTAAAAGTGTACCAGCAAATTCCCGACTGTGTTACTAGTAATAATTTTCAATATCGAGTCAGTTTGTACCTCAAAATTACACATTTTTATTTATTATTTCAGTAGGACAAAATCCTTATCAATTTGCATCAGGACCTTATCCAACAGGGGTGACGTTTCCGCCACAAGGTCCCCAAATGCCTCCACAAAACAGTAATTCACAGTTGGTTTCTAATCAGATAACAAACCAAATGCATGGGATGAGTTTAACAGGACCTAGGCAATATCCTGGAGCACCAGTGAAAGGTCCCATCAACGGAGAAAGTGGTCCCCACATGCCACCACCACTCAGTCAGTCTGGTTTCATGAATGGTCAGCAAACAAGAGGTCCCCAGCAATCAGTAAGGTATCCACCAATGCCTGGTCAAGGGTCTATGCCTGGGCAAGGATCTATCCCTGGGCAAGGACCTATGCCTGGACCAGGACCTATGCCTGGACCAGGACCTATGCCTGGTCCAGGACCGATGCCTGGACCTCTACCCGGAATAGGTTCTATGCCTGGACAAGGCCCTATGCCGGGACCAGGACTCGCAGGATCTGGTTATCCTCAACAAAACTACCAACAACCGCAGCAGAATCGAAAATTGGATCCAGATCAAATGCCTAGTCCTGTAAGTTTTTTTTATATACCTCTGATATTCTTGAGGGAATATTGTTCATCATTACTGTATCAAAAGTGGTCAAACCACTAATTGGTGTTTATTTATAGATTCAAGTAACACAGGATGATCAGCAAAACAGATCTGGTTTATTTATTACCAATCAAAAAGGACTTGTTCCTCCACTAGTTACCACCAGTTTTGTTGTTCAAGATCAAGGAAATGCTAGTCCAAGGTTTATCAGATCTACAATGTATAATGTACCAATTTCACAGGTAATCATTACTTTTTTTCATATGAACTGAACAGTTTGAAAACATTCTAAGCCGTTTGATGGCTTATTGCTAATAGTGTTGACAATCTGGAAAAACTTCGAAACTAGAAATAAATTTGATAACTTCCATATTACCATAAATATTTTTACTGATGGGGCTTTTCAAGTTTTTGATTATCAATATCACTCTGGGAATATTTAATTCACCTAAATAAACGATTTGTTGATGACATATTTCTAGCTTTTCCTGAAAATCAAGTTGATACCACTCTCAGGTTTCCTAACTCTTATAATCCTCACCTACAATTCACATGTGAGGAAGAGGTAGATGAATCTTTACCTTTCCTTGACATGAGAGTTGTCAGATTAGGAGGTAACATTCTCAAGACCACATGCTATATAAAGTCTATATGATTTATTAGTTACTTCTCTCATCACCCCTTGAGAATGAAAACTAAGTTAATTTTAGCTCCCGAAGAAACAGTTACAAGATTATCTCATCCAGATTTCGTCAAAAATGATTTGAAATTACTGAAAAATATTTTGATAGATAATTCTTATCCACCAAAGCTTTCGAATAAATATTCAATTTGTCATATTTGTCAAATATGACAAATTTAAATAATCAAATTTCATTCATAGATAGTGAAGTGTTTTCTCAATCCAATAATGGGCTTATTTCATGATTTTTTGTTTACAGTTCATTTGATAGTAATTTCAAATTGAAAAACACTGCACTTTGTTTCAGCTCTCTAAATACGGTTCTTTTTCCCGTAATCAATTGTTAAAAATCGGATTTTCAAGGCCAGTGACGTCACGGGCCTGGTCCCGCTTCTTGTTCGATTGACCAATAGGAACAATACTAATAATTAACATTGTCAAATCGCAAAATTCACGGAGCGTATAAACAGTTTCTGATTTATTTGTGATTCCAAGTAAAATCACAGTCACTTTTGAAAACTAAATCTAAGAAACTAGCGCAAGAAATTCAATGGAAGAGAGAATTAATTATACAACACTATAATACAAAACGTGCCTGTCAAATTGGATCACTATATTTTAGTTCTGTGATTCGACATTGAAAACCAATACACTTGGCAACGCCGCTGTAGACACGATCAATTTTATTGGTCAAAAGACACGCTGCCAATTTGAACTCTTGCTTCTTGAATTGTTCTTTTTTCTGCAAATATAAAGAGATCTTGGGGCTGAATAGGCTTGATAAGTATAATATACCCCTAACTCGATCAGTCTATAAGCAAACCAGTATCATTTCCAATAGCATGAAACAAGCCCATTCTTCCCTTTCAAACAACAATAATGAGCATAATGAATTTGTTTGATATATCTCAATTCAATATGTTCCTAACTCAATACCTAAACTACTCAATATCTTCCGAGATATTGCAAATTTATTCTAGTTCCTCAAAATAGAAAACTTCTAATTTAACCGACTTTTTAGGCCTTACCATTTCCGAGGTAGGATTAGTGGTTTCAGCTAAAAAACGGGTCTGTCGATTTTTTATACTGTCACCTACAGGAGAAATGTAACAATATAATTGAATATTTTTGAATACTTTCAAACTGTCAACAGAATATATCAGTATTTCTGTTATATAGACTGTTCAATTTTTCACCTGCTAAATTAGAATTAATTTTAGGATATTCTCAAACAAACATCAGTTCCCTTCAGCGTTGTGTTAAGTCCTATGGCAAAGCACATGGATCAGGAGTATCCTCCGCCAATAGTGAATTTTGGTGAATTAGGGCCTGTTAGGTGTATACGGTGCAAAGCCTACATGTGTCCATTTATGCAATTCATTGATTCAGGAAGAAGATTCCAGTGTCTTTTCTGTATGGCTACAACTGATGGTGAGTTTCACAAATTAAGATTAGTTCATGTCTGTTTCTTTTGAAAAATATTTCAAATTGTACATAACTTAATGAGTTACAGTTTGCTCTTTACCACACTTCAGCAGATTCTCTGTTGATTTATCTTTTATTTTTTCAGATTGTGGAAGGTTATAAACTCAGAAAAACTAGTATATAATATTGAGTCCTCCGCAAAAATGTTGTTTAAAGAATATTTTAACCATATTCTGATGACGCTAACTTGGTTTTCAATAAATTCATTTGTTGCCAGATATCCCAAACTCTATCAAGAAAAATGAATTAAGGGTGGTAAAATTTTCTGTATGGGCTAGCATACATTTTAGTGAATGTGAATACATCAATGCAGTTTTATATGATTTATTTGTATACAGGGTATTCCATGAAAACAATGATAATTTAGTTTTCCACAGAATAATAAGTCACTCTCTATGTGGGGAAAGAATTAAAAAAATGATCTCAGTGTACCACTATGTAATAGACAGAAAAAATGTTGGCCCAGCCTGTATATTGAAAAATCTGCATAGTACATTAACTGAAAAACTATCAGAAACTTGGAGCCAAAACAGGATATTGGGTTTAGGTGAAAAAATCTGCTTTACTGAAATCTTTCAGTTTTCTTTTGCAAATGATCTTTGCTGTATGGTACCATTTCCGAAATGTTTTCAAGAATGTAACGTGTAACTTTATAGACATACGGGGGTTGCCTATTATATTTCGGGACTAGAGAACAAAAACAAATATTGATCATCGAAAATCACTTTGTTTTTCAAAATATTCCCCATAAAGATCTATACACTTTTGCATGCGTTTGAACCAATTTGTAGCACTTTTGCCACTCTGATTGAGGTATCTTCAAAACATGCATTCTGAATGCAGCAATCGCTTCTTCAGGTGTCGAAAAACGTTGACCTCTCAGTTTGTTTTTTACGTACAGGAATAAAAGGAAGTCATTCGGTGCCAAGTCAAGACTATACGGCGGATGACTCATCAAATCGATGTTTTGGGTGCTCAAAAATGCAGTT
>WOGR01005960.1:0-13425 GCA_015342045.1 Leptinotarsa lineolata | reverse complement strand
CCAACTACTTGAACTAGTCAAGTAAACTACTGGTTTATTTGATTAATAGTAAGTTAATCTGCAATAGCTATTAATCAAGCCTGGGTTGAACTTACTCACACCCTCCCGTATCAAACTGAGCAGCCTATAAGCAACCAGTGTTGGCACCCCAAAATATTGAATAATTTAATTTGCATTTTCAAACTTTGGGGAGTTACAAGCCTCCAGTCTTCTTTTTTGTATTCAACACCAAATTCTTTGATCAGACCTGGAATGTCTGAGCAGTAACTAAATCGCGTTATTGTTCAAAAAATGTCGAAAACTGCTGCTCTTTCTTCCTATACACATATATCCTAGTTCCAACTGTCAACAAGTTTTTTCCTTTTAGTCTAGAACCAAGCAATTCAGCTTTTTCTTTGTTAACCCAAGATCCCTAAGTCGTTAAACTCAATCTGAGTAAACAGTTTAGGCTCTATATTTGCTGTAGCACATTGGAACTCTTCATTATCTTGCTCATCTATATCTAACAATACTTACATCAGAAAACATTTCAGTTTGAACAGAATTCAAATCATCTGGAGGTTCTGGGACCGGCAAATCTACATCGTGCCCTACTAGTCGGATGGCGGAAATTAGGTTAGGGTAGCTTATTACTTTCTTCTTTTTCGAGTTATGGGCATTAATATCAAAATTACAAAAGTAGCAATCATCAATGTGGTTCTAGGTTCCCTCCATACCATAGGAACAGCGTACTTGAACGCTTTTTTCTCCTTTTTTGACCATTTTCTAAGATCTTCAACATCAAAAAATTCAATATATTGAAGTGCATATGTGAAAAAATTAGGTGATGGAGCTAAAAACCATAATAATAAGGCGTTTTAAGTAAAAAAGTTTTTTCATTGTTTGCCTGTGTTATCTGTTCAATATTGATTTTAAAATTGTTATTTTCTTTGTGGGGGTGTTCAGTGTTCCATTAAATTTTTTTATTCCCGCTTGTCGTATAGCGAAACACGTGTCGGTTTTTCGTAACTCTTTTATAATGAAAATCTGTATTGAATAATTAATATATTTTTTCAGTCATGTGCCGAATATCTCAAGACAGCTCAAAATCATGGCCACAAATTGGTGAGAGCTTTACAACACGAAAAAGAACAAAGAGCCAGGTTACAAGATATGGTAGAAACACTCGCCCAGCAACACTCGAAATTGGAACAAGCCGCGACAGCTCATACACATCGGCCTGCAAGTGAGTTCAATTCATTCATGTTCAAAATAAACATTGACTTTCTCGTGATTCGGTTACATACTATCGAATAATGTTGGGTTGAATTGGGAGGATTTGAATTAGGGGGTTGTTAATTGAATGTAATTGATTCAACAGGTAAAAATCAAATCTATTATGAGGGACAAAGTCTCTACGGCTTGCTCTTTTTTTTTATAGATTTAATCAGGGGTTATATTCCGAGAATACCAAGTTCAATCGATTAAAATGTGTGCAAATCTATAACTTTCAAAATTTTACCAAGCAAATGACTTGAGTTTATATTTTGTCTTGATTTAAAATACACCAAACCGTTTATTTAACACGTTCTCCGCCATTTACGGTCCCTAAGATCGATACAAGAGTGTTCCAACATAAAAATTTGGTCTCATAAACCGAGATACAAATTGTCCCATTATCCAACGCTATCAGAAGAATCGAAGTTTTAAGGTACCTTTACTGCAGAACCCTCCATATCACTTTGCATTGTGTCACGCTAAGACCAGTAAGGAAAGCACTAAGATAAATATATTTCAACCGTATAAAATGAAAATTCTTCAACGGCTTTACGACGACGACTACGACAGAAGAATTAAATTTTGTGAAACAATATTTTTCGCAAGATTTACTTCCCTTAATATTCATTTGATTGAACAAACAAAATTGTCGCTACTGAAACGATAAAAATCCGACTTATTGCATCTATAGATTTCTTTCTATAAACCGATTGTTTATAAATAAAACACGACATCGAGATTCGGAAGATTTGAAGAGAATAGTAACAAAAATATGATAGAACTGACCGATACTTGATGAAAATCCATTATAATGTATACAAAATAACACGAATAACAATTGCGTGAGAACTTCAGAAAAAGTTTTTCGGAATGTTTGAAAACAAACTTACTACTGTTTTTAGGAAGTATTGGACAACATCTAATAATATGAATTATTGTTTTTATTATTTTTATTGCAAAATACTTAATACTTGAATATCTTCAGGGTTTTGCTTGATTTATCCAAGATTATTCAAAAGAAAGATCAAGTAAGTGATATTTTTGAAAACGACCTTTAAAATTAGGTATCACTCAACGACCTTTCAATTTGATATCTCAGGGGTTGATGTAATTTATTTGAAAACTAGCCTATAAATTATCCATTTCAAATAGAAGTTGGAAATGTTTTTGTATATTTTTTTATTTTCATTAGGGGCTAAAATATAGAGGGTGGTACCTTTTCAAATTGACGCACTGTGTATTACTCTCGTCAATACGTAAACTATGTAGTTTGATTTGAACGAGCTCAGATAAATGATCTGCGCATATGGAAAAGTTTGCAAAAAAATTAACATGGGCGCTGTAAAAAGTATGAACACGTGATAGAAGAACACTTCCAAAAATACTGAGAAAAGACGAATCAGTATGTACTATGTACATCCAAATGACAAATGTCACTAAAAAGATACAGACCGATGTTGAACACAACACTTCGAAGAATTTATATGCACCGAATCAGGCGCCTGAAAAATAAATTTGCTAAATAATGTCAACTAGAATTTCCAAACAAAGGTGAAGTGGCTGATTGTCGGAGAACGGATAAAAAATTAAGAAAATAGATAACTCGATTATATGTTCTATCAGTTTTACTGTCACTACAAATTTATTGGACTATCGGGCACATGTTTTTGAGTCTTTGTAAATGAAAGAGACATCCTTTCCTACGTACATTTCTTTCATGATATTGAGACTTCCAAAGCTTTTAGGAATATTTCAAGATAACCGATTGAAATTAACATAAATCAGCGATCATAACTCACATGAATACTAAAATTTGGATATTTTCAAAAAATCTCCAACACGTAATTCTCATACATCAAGCTCACACGTTAAATCTGCCATTGTATAGATTACTTCATTGCATTGCTATCGAATTTTTTTGAAAATATTGATACAACTTGAAATTGGGATTATGGTAACATTTTATGAAGTTTTACCTATGTTAATAACTCATTGAAACCTGAGTGATGAGTCTTCAACATTGGTAATTTGTTCATACTTATTAGTTTTGAGTTTCTCCTTCGATGCAAGATTATAAAAAATGCATATCACCAATATGCAACCCATATTGGTGATATGTAAAAACCATAATTATCAAAAATATTTAATTATCTCTAACTCTTAGATCAGGCTGGGGACAACATATCCATTGGGGGGACTCCCAACTCTTCTTGGTCACTAAGTAGGTATTAGTATTTTTTTTAATTTATTTGTATTTGTCTTGCACTTGACCTAAAAAGATTGAAAGTGTCGATGTCGGTAATAATAACGGTTTTAACTGATTGAAACAACAAACTTTTAGAATGCTGTACACTTCTGAACTTTAGAGTATTTACTAGATCTTTTCTGAAATTATATCTGTTAATCCCTTTCCTTATCCACTGGTATAGTTCAAGTAAACAATATAGTGCAACCTCGCTCAAAAACACCACTAACTTTTTTCGAAGGCTTCTGATAATTCATCTTCCATATTCTCCGTTTCACTATCACTATCGTCATTTAAATCAATTATGAATTTATTTCCACCATTAATATGGAAGTGTTCAATCTCCATATAGTCTTTTTCAACTAAAATTACTTTTTCAATCCATTTCTGCCAGTCTTCTTCGGTAATATTAGATACTTTCTCTTTAATCAGCTCCATTAACTTCTCATCAAATTTTGGAAAATTATTTTTACGCCAGATTCTTTGTTTCAATTTTCCCCAAATCAACTCGATGGGATTGAAAACACAAAAATAGCGGGGAAGTCTCAGAATGGTGTGTCCACACTTTTCAGCAATACTTTCAAGGGCATACACTTTTTCAAATGTTTTTGTCTGTAAAACATCAAGTAGTTGGTTTTTGGTATAGTAATCTTCAAAATACAATTTGTTATCCATTAAACAACTTTGTATTTCATCTTTCATTGAATTTTTATTCGGTAGTTTGATGAGCTGTCGCGAATGATAGGAAGCGTTGTCAAGAACTATTACACTATTCGCATCCACATTTGGGACCAATGTGTTTTCAAACCATTCCTCGAAAAAATTAGCTTCCATGTTCTTATGATAGTGTCAACATTGCAGTCCTCAAGTTTTTTTCCACATAAATTCAAAGAATTTGGAACCCATCCTTCACTTCCTCCGCAATGCACAATGATTAATCACGATCCTTTGTTTGCAGGCATGTTAGGTGTACACATTCTCGAACCATCAGTCCACCCTTTCGTTACTGTGTGTTACACCAAGTTTCGTCCAAACAGAAAATTTGCCGTTGTTCTTGTCTATATTTTGTTATTTGTTCTAAGTATTTGTTACGCAGTTCCACTATTCGTCTGCTTTCCATAACTGCTTGACGTTTGTTTATTATTTTAAATCTAAATCCTAGTTCCTTTATCCAATTCTGAAGAGTTTTGTCACAGCAGCTCACGTTATGGCCGGAAGTATTCAATTTCTTCCTTATGATTTCAGTTGTAGGAGTCTCATTGCTTTTGTAACAGTCGTATATTATTTTATTAGATGAACATCTAAATGTTTTGGTAATCCTGTATCACATCCCGTCTTGCGTTCATAAGGTTTGTTTTTGACTATTTTACGTAGAGTTGAGAAAGGAATTTCGGTGAAATCTGATGTTGTTGTAATAGTTTGTTTTCCTCGAAACCAAACTTAAGATGTAGATTCTTATATACATTGAAACATACTCTCTGTGTTTCAATATTCAAATGCATCCGCATCTTAGTCACTGGTATCTCTTTTTCGCATTGTTCACCATCGCTATTGGAATCACTACACTGGAAAAAGTCCGCGTTGTTATCACACTCATTATTACTATTAGTACTTGTCCAAGGACGCCACATTTTAAATAGATAACAAAAATTTAAAGTAATTATAACTGCACCAATATCGAATTTCAACACTCGAATCGCCATCAGTTCCTGAACTAATCATTGATAAGACGGCGACGATAACCATACCCGCATTCCCCGATTTCAATTCGTCACCGTAGCAAATTTAATTTTACGACGCCTCAGCCAATCATAATTTCGGTTAGTAAAAATCATCCAATACGAACCGCCAATTCTAGAGTCCACGTGGACTAGTTGGCAGGCGGTTCCTTTTCATGTATTGTTTTTTTTTGTCTTTATGAGTGCCGACACCTTTAAGTGTGCACAATATCGTTTACTTGGACTATACCTAAAAGTTTTACTTCAATTAGCTGGGTTAGTTGTTTTTTTCGTCGGGTATCTGCCACACGTATCTAGAAAGTCGTAGGTTCACATAATAGTCAAGGGGTAAGGTTTTTTTTACGTTTTTGAGGAAACTTCCGTGTTCTATTTCTGTTTTTTTTTCTCGAAAGTTAAAACCTATGTACATTCATCTATCCACTGTTTAAACAAGGTTATTCAAATATTTGCTTTAACAAACCGGCGAGACAGTATACCTTCGAAAATAATTGTTTTTGTTTAGAATTTTGCACCCACCTCCTCTTGTAACAGTTTGTTTTGTTTAATAAATTTTTCGTTTATATCTGTATACATACCAAAATCCTAGAGCCATCAGACCTACCTTATTTTGGCAAAGCTAATATTTTTACAATAAATAGAGTAATATGTAACTACTCGAAAAAAAAAACGCTATTTTTGAATTCTTACCTAAATAAATAATTGAATATTACCTGAACACGCGATATTGAAACCATAACTTTTACACTTAGGTAATTGTTACATCAATACGTAGTTTCATAAGGGTACTTATAGGTGTGCAGTATAAATTATTTATATAGGATCAAATGCAGTCACTGTTAGACAGCACTAAATAACTTGAGTCCTTATTCAAGCAGTTGAAATATGTCGTGAAAACCTGATATAAAATCATGACATTTAGTGCCTGTAGTCTAAATTTACACTTATAAGTGATTGTTGCATTGATAGGCAGTTCCATGAGCGCACTCTTAAAGGTTTGCAGTAGTCACTTTATATTCGATCAAAAACAATCACTGTAAAGCACTACTGACTCAAACAATGAAATATATCCTAAAAAAATGATATGTGGAATTATAACATTCCTTGAACGTAAAAGTAATTGTTGCATTGATATAGTTGAATCGACGAATGGATGCACATGCATTATCAATTAAATCCGCGATAAAAGAATACTTTTACACATGGTGGTTCCTAATTGCGATTAAAAATGTAATGGTGTGTTCAGAAGCTAATTTCATAGAAATACGTTGCTCCCAAGATAAAGAGTGTCAAACTGTTCTAAAAAAAATTCCTTTTTTGTATTGCTATTGTAAATATCCCTTTTCAGATTTTGGTTTCATTGATAAGAGTTAACACTAATTAGATTGTTTCAACCAACATTACTGACCACTGATGATTCTTGTAACATTTAATTTTTTGTTGGGTAGGATATCTAAAAATAAAACCTTTTTTATCCCTCTGGATTAATTTAGTAGCCTCGCTTTGTTTTCCAGAAAAACATTCATTCATTTTCTTATTTTTATGCAAATGAAACATGAAGTAAACAATTTTAACTGTTGGAAAAAATGAATTGTGTCGAAGCTATTTTCCGGGTTTGTTTGCCGTAGTCTGCAGGTTTTTATGCCTGACGTTTCATCTACTATTGCGGTAGACATTATCAAAGGCGATGGGACAACGACGGAAATGCTCGAACTCGAATTGTTTTTATAGCATCACATATTACCGTATTGGAATTTGTCTCCGGTTTTACTATACCAGAGTAGCGAGCTCAGAAAAAAGTACATGTGTTTGTTATCAAAACAGTTCTTCTGATGGATTTAATTAGCTATTGTATATGCAGTGTGAATCTGTACTGTTACATAACTTTGATTGGTAACATTAGGTATATATTTTATTTGTTCAAGCAAGCATCGCATACATAATTACGTAGGTCAATTTGATAGAATATAAATCACTTTATTTTTTTACTTACACAATATTTCACCATAGGCACCTAAAAATGTGCATCTTATTTTCTTATGAATGAAAACGAAACCCAAAGTTTAATTTGGATCGCTGCAGAGGAATCCATCAAAAATTGTGTTGAAATTAATATTATCAATAGTTTTTCAGATCACTTTAATGATTGTCAAGTTGAATTTGTTTCAGTTCAGATATAAGTAGGTAATCTATTTATTTGCATTTTCCTTTTATCGATCAATTCTATGGATTTCTTCCTCAATAAAACAATCTAAAATAATTAGATTGACTATTAAACGTTTGAAACTGGCCTGTTAGTGGAGTTTGAATTACCTTGTAAAATATTTATATTTTTATAATGTTTATGCACAGTAGAATACAACTTATTTTACTATGGTTTATGTTTGATAATGAAATTATTTCAACAATCTGATAAGAAATAACGAAAGGATATTAATGTTTGCAAAACATCCGCTTTTTATTTTCCATTGGTTCTCATTTTTAAAAAATTTTTCAACGTTTAGAGCTAACTTATTTCATAACTGAAAAGTACTGTTAACTGAGATACATCCAAAAAACTGCTTGTTACACGTGCACCTAACAGAGTCAGCATCAAAGGAACAAATTCTGAGCAAATGTATTCAAAAAACACTGTGAGATTTTCCTAAACAGTTTTACAAAAACGCAACACGTGTTTCGCCATACAATGGCTTCTTCAGGCGTGTCTTCACAGTTAGTGAAGACATTTAATTCTTGAAGTGAAGAGGACGATACTGTAACGCTGGATTATTCTTTCAGCAATAGCCTTTTTTTAAGAAATCGATTGATCGATGTAACCCTCAGCTACTGTTGTAGACTTCCATCCTCCGTGCTTCTTAATATCGGTTATATTTGCTCCTGATTCTGTTAGCAAAGAAGACCTTTTGAAAAAGTGACCTGTATATTCCTTTGGTTCCGGGAGGTTCAGAAACTCACAAAATAACACCTTGCTTTTAACACTCGTATCATAAATAGCTATTCTTTCACTGTTTGAGGTTGTTGACATCCGTAGCAATTATTTCAAAGAATAAAAGAACACGCGTTTTCCCTAATCTGAAGATAAGTATTGTAATGTGGGGGTTATTTTGTATGACTACTGAATTAAAGCGTCAATTATGTAACCGTTTGCTGTTAAGTAGCAAAAACGGCTCATAACTCACATTTTCGAATCAGATCCAAAACGGCCCATAACTCACATTTGAGCAAATTTACAATTTTACAGTTGTTTCAATTATTTTCATTCATAAGTGAGCTCTTTAGAATGTACCTATTTCAAAATTACTCTCAAACGTCCAACTTAATCATTTGACTGATACTTCGTTGTGAAATAGATAAGTAGTTCCTAAAGAAAAACAGGAATGAAAATATGGACTCGGGAAGTAAAAATGAGGGTATCCCATCAGAAATTTGAAATGTGGCGAAAAACAATTGTGAGACGTCACGGGACGCCTGGCAGACTGACTCTTGAGACAGACCAAATATACGCGGCTTAATGCACAGATAAATTTACACCTAAATTAAAAAATATAATCAACTTACTGATGACTTGATAGTAATTCGTAGTGCGATTTTGCTTTCTTTGCAGGAGGCTGCCCACTTTCACTTTCCAAATTATCACTTTCAGACATTTTATTTTTAATAATTTTTTTTAGATTATGTATTTAGTCAAACACAGGTTGTTGTATGCTTTAGTAAACATACCTGTATACTCTATAGGTATCCGAGCTCAGTGTGGCGAGAGAGATAGCGTAACGCCAAACCAGTGGGAAGAGAATCGCACAGTCGCTTGCGCATGCCGACCCGTCGCCACGACAGAAATCGGTTTTACGTGCGAAAATTCATTTTTCAAAAGGCCCTCTCTCATTAACAAAATAAAAGTAATTCACACCAGTTTGTAAGTTTCTTCTTGGAATAGTTGTTGAAACGTTGTAGTTGAGTGCCAGTGGTCCTGGGTTCAATCTTAGGTTAATTTTTAATATTTTTTTCACTCAACTTTTGAACTATTTGAAATTGAAGATAAAAACAAAAATAGAAAATATTGTTCAATGTTTTTTTCAGTTGCTTTTTGTACAATCTAAATGATATTTCTCTAACGAGATTCATTTGTGAAGGATATCTACTCGCTAAAAAAGGCTCGCTCAAATTATTTACAACGCTCAATAAGCTTCAATTTCACGAGTAACGGTCACAATATACTATTTTCACTAACGGACTAATGATGATTTTATTTCATAGTTCAACAAATTTTACATCATAATTTCTCTCTGGATAATGATTTCCCTTTAGATACGCCTATGACGACTTGTGGTTATTTTGATTCTCATGGGCAATATTTGACCTCGATGATAAATCGTCTCTAATTCTTTCTTCATATTAATTTGTTAACAAGTTTAATTCAAAATTGAATATCATAATTATTGCCACTTCGTGCTTTATGACTCGATTTCCCTTGGTTTTGAACGTACAGAATGCAGTAATTGCATTGTTATCAGACAAATCACCATATCAGGTGGTTGTATCACAGAATAGTTGTAGTTATACTATTCTGTGGTTGTATATGCTACTTTCGTTAGATATCAGTATTCAGTATTTTATATATTTTTTGTTGTCATTTTCGGACAATATGAAAAATCATCGCAATAACGTTTTGCATCGTTTCAAATGTAAGTAATATACCTATTAGGAAATAATAATTTTTTAACTTAACCTCCAAATCAAAATCACATCAAAATTATCAGGTGAACATGCAACCTGCTTTTGTTTCAGAAGAGAGGTTTTTGTTTCAGTGTTTGTTGAAGTTTCTTTCAAATTTTGACTATTCCATGTTGAATATTTTATTTTGATAGGTGACATAACCTAAATTTTTGTGATCACAGTTTCATTCAAAAACTGTTCATTTCGAAATCAATGGTGAAGCTAGTAGTTTTTTCCGAGAAAAATAATTCTTCTTTGATATTTTCAGTAAGTGAGAATGAAGAGGAAGATGATAATGAATTTTACGATGCATTAGCTGAAGGTGGTGGTACTCCAAATCAGTCTGCTGATGAACGTTTCACATTGAACATCAGAACAGGAACAGGACATAGAAGAAGTAGTTCTAACAGTTCAAGTGAAACTGAAGAAGCTCAGGAAACGAAACAAGTAAGTCGATTCAATATATTGATATATCATTTTCAACCAATTTGATGTTCGTCAGGTAGTAGTTGTAACGGGAAAACATTCAAATATTCCACGAGTAGAACAAGAAAGCGGTACGGCGAACGTTGAAACTGCCACAGCCATAAATAAACGTCAGAGAAGAACAAGGATTCCTGATAAACCTAACTATCCATTGAATCTATGGAGTATCATGAAGAATTGTATAGGGAAAGATCTGTCAAAAATACCAATGCCAGTAAATTTCAATGAACCTTTGTCGATGTTACAGCGTTTGACTGAAGATTATGAATATGCTGATTTATTAGATAGAGCAGCAAAGTAAGTACATATTTTTTATTGAATAAATTATAAAATGAAGTTTTCAATAACAATTTGCTCATGATGAAATGTTTCTCATTAAATTTAGTCTCAATTATGTTGTTTAATTGAAATACTTCCAATAATTCCAAAATAATTATTTTAAGTATTTGAGTATACTACAGCTGATTCACACAGCTTAACATACATTACAAAATTACACTATTTCTCTTATGTATGAAATCACCTTTCACTTTCATCATTCGACTCTTCAAAAACTTCCACCAGTCTGATAATCAATACACCAATTGAATTATGTCAAAATAAGTTGAACACAAAAACCTCACTCAATTTGATAGTCAGGACTGGAACTTTTGGTGCAAAAACACTTTTTCTACACCTAGCTTCGGAAAGATGTTTTTGCTTCAATTTATGTGCTTACCTTTGGTTCCAAGAATAATCATTTTTCCCAAATACCAGAACTACAACACTTTTTTCGACGTTCGTTTCACCAACCAAGATGGCGTCTTCAGGAGATGAATAAAAATTCAATTTCTTCATCTCCTGAAGATGCCAACTTGGTTGGTTTGTGAAACGTGAGTCGAAAAGAGTGTTGTAGTTCTGATGATTGGGAAAAGTTCATTTTTTTGGATTTGTTTTGAGCCAGAGGTTCTGGTTTCACCTTCATTCATACCTTTGGTTGCTTTCTGAACCAAGAAACAAAATTAGGTCCCTTTATTTGCTAGATGCAATATACAACCTTACCAGTTGAACCACATAAAAATTATTTTGAAAAGTTGAACTTACTCCACTTCTTCAACCACTCAAATTATCCTCCATTCATAAAATAAGAAGGAAGCTAATGGGACTAGAGACAAGAGTGCACTATTATTCAATCAATAATAAAAAATACTACCTACTTAATATTATAATAATCTGTAGCACTTATCTCTTACTAATTATTATCAATAATAACACATGGACAGTCTGTGTGATATTATTAATAGTCATTAATCAGAAATGTATATTGACATACTGGGAATAACATGGTAAAAGTTCAATCCACTTGACCCTCAGTTCGCACAAGTTTTGACTTTGTGGTTTGTCGTTTTTATTTCACTTGATATTGGAAAATACTCATTTTTAATTTAAACTATCAATCCATATTTCTATTTTCTTGAGTAATTTATGGTAAGCAATAGGGATATGCACTTTTCATTATATATTTTACCAATATTTATATTTCATTCCATAGATATAATAACAAATCAATATTTCATTAGGTAATGTATTCATGAACTATTTTTTGTTTCATACTGGTTTAATAGAAACAACTCCAGTTACTCATATATACTTTTATTATATTCAAAATGAGGAAATACTATGCTCAAAATGACCTATTGACTCCAGTACACGATAACCTAGCGACTTCTGTTTATTGATTTTCATTTGTTAGTGGGGATATCAAAATATCGTTTTGTTACTTATCTTGCACTTTTGAATTTGAATATAAAAATTCCTTTCTGGAATGCTTGTTATCAGTGGTATCTTGGTCTACAATGAAACCGGAGAACCCACTCACTACTTCAATTGTTTGAAATGTACTACTTACTATATAAAAGATGCTACACTTTACTGTGATTGGGTTACATGAAAATAACTCTACATGGGTAGATAATTGTACATTATGGGTCCATCACTCCTGGGTATTTGGGGATTCAAAAGACTGAATAGTAAATTTTTACCTTTTCTGAACTATTTTATGAGCTTTTTCACACGTAGTTTGGAGGCAGAAGAATGACTGATTCATAAAAGGTATATATGGTCAGAAAACACTATTCAGACCTCCATGAGGGATAATATATTTTTTATTTTATTTATTATTCTGGCATCGACTATTGAGGTCATTAGCAATGGGATATAATATAATGGACCACAATGAACAAAAGTGGAAGAATTATACCCAATTATATCCTCAATGATTCTTACGTAACTAAATTTCTTACGTTTTACCTCATTTAGTGTTCTTCTGAACTATGCGAAGCCACTTCTATCATATTTTGTTAATAGGCGTAGCGATTTTCAAGTGGTCAGCAAGTCTTCAGGCTTTAATGCAGATCTAAATAGTATTGATGATGGGTTTATAGTCGGCATCGGTGGTTTGTTGTGGGGAAACATTTTGAAATGATTGATTGAAGTATAACATCAGAAATCATATCTTTCCAGCTGAAAGCTAAATTCATCAAATAGACATATTAAAATCAGATTGTACCTTTGATAGTTACAGGTAATTGAAAAATGCTGACGAACAATTTTTTTAGGAAATATATAGCATATATTATACATCCTAACCTCCAAATAACCACTATCGCAATGATGTAGCTTCAATACAAAACAAAGAGAAAACAAACCAATAGGTTGGGACATTTGCTAGTATATCAAGACATATTTTATGTACTCACGAATTAACACATAACTTGCAAGTTCACATAATGATTTTGGATTTTCCAGAACCTATGTTTGAAGGTGAATGACAATGTTTCGTGGTGACGATTGTAGATACTAACAGTCGAAACGTCGTGAAGCAACGTGGTTTGAAATCACTCAACTTTTAATCATATAATTTTTTTTATTTTATTTTATTTATTCATTTTTTCATTTGTATTTTATTTCACTGTGAATTCTTTTCAAGTTTTTTGCTTAATATATTTG
>WOGR01005958.1:0-13425 GCA_015342045.1 Leptinotarsa lineolata | reverse complement strand
AATAATAATAAATCGGCTTTATTCATCAACTTCATAAACAAACTTACAAACTAGTAAAATAATAACTATGAGTGATGAATCGGCGAAGTATCAGCAAAAGCTGTTTTTCAACTCAGCTGCTATCGGATAGCAAGCCATGATGTTTAAACCTCTGAAGAAGCTATCCACTCGCGCCAGCAAAACATCAGGAAGAAATTCCAAAAATTCACGGCTTTCAAACTCGGAAAACAGTGACACTGAAAACCTCAGCCACGAAAGTCTAAGCCATTTTATCATAAATCACCCCTTTCTAACAGGAGCCACTGTAGGAGCGTTTTTAAGATTCTCTTTAGTGCTTATGCATACCAATAAGTAAAAAATAAAATAAAAAATTGCATTTCTGGTTGCGCTTTATGTCTACCCTCAATTGTTTGAAGTAATTTAGGTTCTCCATTAAGAGTAACTGAACTATGGGAACTGTAAATATCACAAGACATAAAAAATTCCAGCACTAGATATCAACCCCTCTGTTAATGACAATGATAATTGTAACTATTGAAACTTGTACCTTTCAGAAATTAGCAGGAAATGAAGATTTGGGGTTCAACAACGCTGTGTTTTTATCCGAACGAGAATGTGCCGATAGAAACTACGCTTTAGGATTTTATATGAAGGAACATAAATGCTTTCCGGAAAATAGTAAATTTAGGGAGTGTATGGACTTTTATTTCCAGGTAAGACTGACAACATATTATTTGGTCACGATTGTTGTTATGAACGCTTTCAGTTGATCTTAATGAATTATGTTTTACAGTGTTGTTCTTTGGAAGCTAACTGTGATTTGGTAGCTGTCATGGCAGCCACTCTGGCAAATGGTGGAATATGCCCTCTTTCGGAGGAAAAGGTACTCAAACCGGAAAGCACGAGGGATGTCCTATCACTCATGCACAGCTGTGGAATGTACGACTATTCGGGACAATTTGCATTCAAGGTAGATACAAAAAAAAATCAACGACTGGATAGAAACCACGGCTTGATTTGTTATAAATATAACTTCGCTATACACACTATTAGTAGAGTAACAATAGATCACTACTGTGAGCCTCGTGTTCGTAAACCGGTTATTAGCTTGTAAATATTCGCAGAATCATTGAAATTAGATCTCACGAATTCAAAACATATGCCTACTACTCTCAAACACCAGAGCTGCAACACTCTCGTCGACACGCGTTTCACCAATCAAGTTGTCGTCACCTTTTATTTTTTAGGAGATAAACTACATATGTCGTTCATCCGTGTTAGGAATCACACGTTAAAAGGTAAGACTTCGTTACTCCTTAGCTCGCAGGCTGACTTTTGTGAGTTGTCGTTCGAAGGGGGCCGACAGCTGGTTAACAGAAAAACATATTTTAACCGAAACAGATCTTCTGACGACGCCAACTTGGTTGGTGAAACGTGCGTCTAGAAGTGTGTCGCAGTTCTGGTATATGGAGGCAGTTCTACCTTTCACATCCCACGAAGTGAGCAGAAACTCATCTTGATAACACAAGTCTGCAACATAAAAGCTATCTGGATGTTTTCTGGATGATTTCTATGTATTTGGATGTTCTGAAAACTGGAAAAATACTAAAAAAATTCCAGAACGTCGGGTTAAAATGCAAATTTGTATTATAAAAAAGGGTTTTTTTTGAACTAAATTGAAGTCATAAATAAATAGGTACAATTTTATTTTTATTACTGTTTTTAAATGTATACAGGCCATAACTATCATTACTTTCTAAATAAAGAACGCCCTGTGTAAGTTAAATTAACAAACATGTTGTAACCTGAAATTGCGCGCTCCGATAGTGTAGAAAAGTGTCGCGGTACAATTACGTGTTAACTCACCATTGTTTTATGGAACCTCATTCATATGGTACAATGTCGTCTGTACGGAAGTGTGTGAATTCATCTGACAGTTTCTATTATATTTGTGGCGAATATATGATATTAAAGCAACAAAGAATACGGACTTCGTAATAATGTATACTTCGCGTATTTTGGCTTGAAACTTGGAGATCAGGATAAAGTTTGGGCACCTCATCGAGTCTGCAAACAATGTGCTGACTTTTGAATTTGGTTTACAGGCAAAAAAAACCTTTCCGATATGCGATTTCTGTTGTATGGCGCGAGTAAAAAACCATAGTCATGATTGTTACTTTCGTTCCTGTAATGTGAAAGGGTTTAATTCAAAACGTAATTCAATCAGTAATTCGTCCCATCCCTCATGGGACTGAAATACCAGTGCCCGAGGCCCCTGCTACTTTGGAAGAGGTTCCAAGATCTGACGAAGATGGTGCTGTACCTGAACTCGATGACGAGTTTTGAATTTGAAGATGACAGCAGTCTGAAATTGTATTCACAGGGCAAGCTGAATGGTTTGTAAGAGACTTGAATCTTCCCAAAAACGCTGCCGAGTTGCATGGATCAAGGCTCAAAAGTAGGAAATTACTTTGGCCAGGACTGTCTTTCTCCTGGTTTAGATATCGTGAGAAGCAATTCACTTCCTACTTTGCCCAAAAGTACGAGTTGGTTGGTTTCTTGTTTGAAGGTTTGTTGATTACATTTGATATCTCACATGAACCAGCACATTGGCAAAAAGAAGCCTTAAAGCAGTTTTAGCGGTCTCTATACCTCCATTCTTGTCGGTCTTTCCGTACACCTCAAGGAAACCTACAAGAACCTGAAGAATTGGTTCTTTGCAAATTGAAATATAAAGACCAAGGTTGGCAAGGGTGCGGTGATTTCAAAATTTTGGCATGTTACTTGGACAACAATCTGGGTTCATCAAATCCCCTTGCTTTCTGTGTTTATGAGATAGTAGAGACCGAGTAAATCACTGGACCAAAAAGTTCTATACCCACATCAGCTACAATACGTATAGCCTTTTTCCGTATCCTAAAAATATTGATTGCGTCTTTTGCGTTACCCCAGAGAACAATTCCATAACTCATATGTGAGTAAAACAGAGAGAAATATGTTATCTTCAATATACTGATACGTGTTATGGTGTTCAATTAACGAAAAATTAAAATAGACGTGGACAATTTACTTTTAAAAAATCAATATGTGAATTCCAAGATAGGCCATTGTCTAAGAAAAGTCCAAGTATTTTAACAGTCTCGTGTTCAGATCTGTGAGGTTGCTCTGAGGAAAGTAGCATTTGTATTTCATCACTATTCAATTTAAGTTTGTACATTGCAAACCAATGTTCAGATCTTTCCCTTACCTCTTCATGAGTTCTCATCAGGTCGGTCATATTTTTTGAATATATAAAATAAGTATCATTAGCGAAAATAACCGAATTAACCTTGTCCATATATTTATCAAGATCATTGACATATATAATAAATAATAAAGGCCCTAACACCGATCCTTGAGGAACACCGTGTATGACAGGTTTCAACTGTAGTATTGTTTGATGAAACTTCGAAAACGGTTTTCTATAAAAGATTGAATAAGATTTTAAGGTATTCCACGTACTCCATAATGATACAACTTTCCTATTAAGCTATCATGAGAGATACAATCAAACGCCTTCGAGAGATCACAGAATGTGATTACCGTGGGATTTTCTACATTAATGTATACAACTATATCAGTTACATAGATACCTACATTGTCAGAAAACGTGAGGTTGTATGATAAAATGAAAGTCATTTTCGGAATCAGCACACTCAAAAACAGCTCCCAATATTTTTTTGCAGACTTGTGTAATTCCAACTGGGATAATGTCGAGACGTCAATTTTCGAAGAATTCTAATCGGATGAATACCCGGAACTGAATAAAGAAGATTCAGGTAATATGTTGAAAAATTGTCATTTGTTTTGGGGAGAAACTGTCGGAAGATAGACGAATAAAATAACTTCTCAATTTTTCGATAATTACGTTTGAAAAATATACTTCTACACGTCAAAAACGGAAAATATCAGTTGCCCTGGTACACTCACAACGCTTGCCGGACCAAAGTGGATTTCTACCCTGGACCTAAAGAGAGGTTACTGGCACGTCGAAGTTCTTCCCAAGGCTGGCCTGATTGGTAGCAAGTCTCCAAATATGATGCAATCCTAGAAGGTTATTGGGCTCGGTACGTTTTCTTATATCGTCGAATGAATAAGAGGGTCCTAGAAAAAGATCATGCTATCTATAGACAGAAAAGACACGGACACTATGTCCAAATGAAATTCTGTGTGGTTGTACTAACCCTGGAGAAAAAAAATAATTTGTCCCAAGCTGCAGAGAAAAGGCAAGACTCCTTCCTAATTGATGACTGTGGATAATCGCATCTAACTAACCCTAAAGAGCAAACCATAAGTCATATGTGAGGTGTCACCCATGGAGGTAAGAGTACTCTTAAATGACCCCTTCTCCCAAGGTTTGTGTATCCGTGCCGAAAGAATATAGGGCCCTGAGCTCACTCATCGCTACTAACGGAACCTTCGAGAAACTGGGTGCCTTCTCGTCGTAGAAAGCCTCAACACGCTAATGCGCGGCTCTGCTGTGATGGACCTCCTTTCCCTAGCTACTCGTGGGACCCTTTATGGACCATAAAGTAACTAAATATTCCGACCTTGAGTCTACAGAGAAGGTGGATATCGGCTAAACGACCCCAACTGTCCTCTTCGTAACATCGGATCAAGCAAGAGTATCTCAGTTATACAACTCTTGATACTGTTAAAAAACCTAGGAGGCTAAGTGCCTAGCAGCCTTCGCAAGAGCGGGATATCTTTTGAATCTACCTTGCACCACAAGCAGAAAAGCAAACGTTTACGCCCAAACGATTCACCAAAATTGAGGCAAAAAACAACGTTAAGGTAGGAATCTTGCACCTTGAACATTCGACAACCTCGGCACTATCGCTGCCGAAGCTGATATTCCAGAAGATTATGAATATGAAAACACTTGAGGAAGCTATTGCATAGCGAAACACGTATTGCGGTGTTACAAACTGTCCAGTGAAAATCTCACAATAAAATGTTAGTCGAATAAGTTATGAATTTTCAACAAGTTTCGGCCATTTCGTCACATATTCCAAAAGATGCTCCACAACTTGTACATTCCGACCTGGATGGCTACAGGTTACCCGAGAGGAGAGAATAATGTAAGCGTCTTCTGGCTGATGGATGCAGTTAATATGCAGCCTTTGGAGGGCGTCTCCCTAAAATGCGTGATAAGAGACTTACTTCCAAAACCAGACATTTGTGTTGCTTTCCTACTTGACGAAGGTAATCGTCAATGTGCCATGGTCAATCAAACTTAGAGTGGGATTACTATTCACAAGGAAATTCAGGCCCTGGTAGCAGAGCACATTCTTTGTGCCTGTCCGGCCATGGATCTGTACAGGGTTTCAGGATTTGGAAGAATCCCACTCTTGCCAGTTGACCTGAAATATTATTCATCAAATGAAGTAATTGACTTCGTTAAAAAGCTGGATTTATTTGGTTGAGTTTACGTAAGTGTACGAGTAAGCCACAATAAACTCTCGCGGGTTGCAGTGGAGGATCAAATAGACCCTTGAACTTTTTATTTTCAAACGTAATGATTTAGTTTTCAACATTTAAACCCTAAAACTGAACAGGGATTGACGAATGCTCTAGTGATCATATCATCGTTAATTTTTTGCAGGTCGGCCTACCAGCAAAATCTGGAGTTAGCGGAGCAATGTTAGTAGTGGTCCCAAATATAATGGGAATGTGCCTATATTCTCCACCTCTAGACGCCCTTGGAAATAGTTGCCGTGGAGTACAATTTTGCGAGGTACAGGGTATATTATAGCACTCTATTCTTATCAACATGTCGTATTTTGCAGGAACTAGTCAAGAAATTCAATTTCCATAGGTACGATAATCTGAGGCATGCTTCCAATAAATCAGATCCTCGGAAACATAAATTCGAAACTAAAGGCCTTAACATAGTCAATTTGCTTTTCTCGGCTGCCTCGGGAGACTTACAAGGTCTGAGAAGGTACGTATGACTAAATTTGAATTGCACCAATTTGCATCATCATCTCATCATAAATCTCAAGGAATCACTTTCACTGCAGACTGAGACTATGATTTTCAAGCATTTTAATATTATCAAAAACATCAAAACTTAGCTGAATGTGCCTATAATATATTTGCTATGGTATCGAAAAAGGAATATCTTTCAACTTGAGTCTAGTGGCAGATATCACAGACCTAGTAATCACAGGGATATGTTTTTCTTTCACTGCATTTTTTAAAAGTAATGCTGAATCTACCATCATTATACGTTCGTGTAACAAATGAAGTAGCAATCAGTGTCTTCATGATCCATATTATGAACATGAAACCAATTCGTGTAAACACATGAATATTGCGATTAGTACTAACAGTATGACTTCGAGCGGGTTATGAATAGTTACAACGTATCAGCTACGAGGAGGTAGAAATCACCCCTACAATATTTTAAACAGAAATGAATACTACCAGCATAGAGAGAAATCAGATAACCGGCCTTCATCAAACTGATCAA
The DNA here is from genome assembly GCA_015342045.1 of Leptinotarsa lineolata. Taxonomy (NCBI): domain Eukaryota; kingdom Metazoa; phylum Arthropoda; class Insecta; order Coleoptera; family Chrysomelidae; genus Leptinotarsa; species Leptinotarsa lineolata. The sequence goes on along the minus strand of WOGR01005958.1, from coordinate 6,911 downwards.
GTTCGCCAGAAGACTCATTTCGGTATCGAATAGATTAGGGTTATGAACAAAAGACTTTCTGGGTTTTTACTGATTTATCTCTCTTTCGTTTAAAATTTACCAATAAGTTCAGACAGTAGGAGTCCGAAACTGACAACGTGGGGGCAACGCTGCATTTTCATGTCGAATAAATTTCATATTCAGTAGTTGATTAATATTCAACGATTAGGAAATGTTTCCGCACTCGCTGTAGATCTAAAGGTGTCAGCAGGTGAAAATCCTCAAAAAGTTATGGTTCAAGTATGTTCATACCGTGTCAAAACATTTTTCAGATCATTTCGACAGATGATCAGCTACTTTGAAGAGAGGAGATTCCACATTAGTCACTTGTATGAATGATATGAAAATTGTAGTCAAATCATTTTATACTATGAAGAACTGACGATCACTACACTCACAAATATTCAGCTGACGACGATTGTCAATTTTTTCAACAATAAAAATACTCCATAATTCATGCTCAATCAATATTAAGTTATGTATTTGTTATCAATTACAGAAACTTCAAAATCGCGTTATACGAATTGTTCTAAAAGTGAATGGATTCACTGAAATTGAAATCGTGTTACAAACTTTGCGGTGGCTACCAGTTTCTTTACGGTTGTATTACCTAACTATGACATTTATATATACAATTCTTATCACCGTCATATTTTTCTGAATTCATTAATTTAAATTTAGAAGTGCACAAATATGCCACAAGAAATCATATTAATTTGCATTTATGCAGAACAAATAGGAGAAGTGCCATGAATTCTTTATTTTTCAAAGGGTTTATGCATACAATAAATTACCAAATGTAATTAAATCTAGTCCATCATTAAGTATTTTTGAAAAACAGTTATTGAAATCCATCCATAATGCTAGATAGAATCATACTTGGAAGGATAATATCAATAATTATAGTATTTGTATGTTGTTTTCTTTTATTTATCATTGTATTGGAGCTGTACCTATATTATTGCAATGTATTTTTAATAGCATATGTCGTTATTTTCCAAACTAGAAATTTTTATTTTCAACTTTGAACTATATCTACATTTTCAGTTTTTTTTATAATTATTTTCAATTTCTATAATGTTAGTAATATGTTTTATATAGTATTGTATATTAGGGTTTTCTATTTCATTAAATATATTCTTCTGTAATGAAAATAATGCCATTTTGCGTTGTGAATGATAGACTCTTGAAAAAATCATACTTATTTATTCAACAAAAACGATGATACTAATCTTTCAATTTGAAGTATTTCTTTATTTGATTCTTGTTCTGTCGTGTCTCTTACTTCTCCCATATATCTCTTTTGAAGCATTTAGAATTATTTTTTTGAAATAGTTCCAAAGTTGTTCCGTGTAAACTTTTGTCATTTCCATAGTGTTATGAATTTTTTTTGTTCCTCCATTTTGATATTCTTCTCTTACTTGTTTATGGACCAGTTTATATGTTTTCCTCTGCCGTCTACTGTTTTTACTTTCCTTTTTTGTACAGTGTTTGTTTTTACTTACTATCAGTGATAGTGGCCGGCTCTCTTACTTTTTGATTTTTTACCATGGTCCTGATTCCTTTTTCTACCAGTATATAATAAATTATTGATTCATCTCGTCTGCTTTTAACTTCTATGTTTCAATATATGTTCAAATAATGTATTTATTACTACTAGGTTATTTATTATACAAAAGTCGAACATTCTGGTCCCATTGATACGATACAGATTGAAATTGAAACAGGAAGTTTCTATTGTTAACAGAATGAAAATTGCCGCCAGTTGAATGTATAAGGGTGTGTAGATCGTCACTTCATTTGCCATAATGTCTACACTCACAGGGAAATCTTTTTTCAACGTGGGATAACTTATCATACCAAAACCAAAAAATATATTCGTTAATATTAAATATACGGAGATAAATAAAAAAATGATATTTGGTTTATTCACCAACATTTTGGTAAATGTATAATTGATAACTATTTGGTTTGATATTAAGAATACGATTTAAAACTTTTAATAAAATATTTATTTGAATGAAACGAAAAAATAATTGTTAGCAAATAATTTACTTTTCTTAGTGTATAATTAGATATTTGGTATATATTTATGGAATGTAATGCTTATAATCTGTTTTCTCGGTGGAGAGCGCAGCATGTCTATGACGCTGAGTGAAGCTCTGGAGTAGCAGAGCTATTAGAATTCTCAAGTATTACGGGAAAACTATTGTTAAGATTTTCACTCGGTATGAAATGACTTGTTGTTACCTCCTGGTCTATACCAGCTCTGAACTGTTTTTTGTATTACTTTTGCAGGCACAAACTATCTGGAATGGACATGACCTTATCTGACTACGATGGCCGAACGGCCCTACATTTAGCCGCTTCAGAAGGACACCTCGATTGCGTTGAATTCCTACTCAAATACTGCCAAGTACCTTATTCTATAAAAGACAGGTGGGGCAGGACTCCAGTCGATGAAGCCTTATCATACGGCCACACAGCGATCAAGGAGATGATTCACCTTTGGCATGCTGAGGTTGTCAAAAAGGAAACACAGAAAGAAAAAATGGAATTTGATGATGATATCCACGCACCCCAATTCTCGGAAAGTGACAAGACTCGTTAGATTCTCATCGAATTATGAGGAAAAGTAATCTCTCAATGCGAAAAATATAGCACGTTCACAGGTCCTGGCTTCTATCATAGGCTGTTCCTACAGTGACATATAATCAGTTTCAACCACTCTCTATTTTATCGGTATCAAAACACAGTTTTTTGTGGTTGGTTCATAGATCAAACTTTTATTGTCTTTCCAAAAGAGTTATGACAATGGCGTCTTCTGAACGCACAGGCGCTTTTATGCATCAATCGCTCATCACCAATGTCGACTCTTTCATGTACGCGATTATAAATCGAGTTGCTATCTCAGTAGAGTTATTAGTTGTCCGAATGTGTATATTATCGATACAATTTGTTCTTGTTCAAAGCAAAAACCTTGCATGAACTCCACCTTTCTTATCAACTCATGTTTTAATTATTATTTTTCACATAGTTCATCAACGGAAACTATGACTATATTTGAAGAATTAATCATTGTCTCGTCTTAATTCTTCATAGAGTGTGAAAAAATAAAATGATACAATGAGTGCCCCCGAGCCCTAAGAATCCACTGTCATTGGTACGCCTATGCTCGTGTCGTTTTTTTGTCTTCTTCGTTCGTACTGACAACACTTGTTCAAATTACTTTCGAGTTGCAATCTGATTTTCCTTTTTATCTATCAGTTCTATTTTTCTAGAGACATTCTGGATTAACGTTCTACATGTTTTATTAAGGCACATTAGGATCTCGGTATTTACGAGTCTCGCGTTATCACTTTTTACAAACAGATGTAGTTACATCCCGATAATTCGCACTGGGATGAATACATTTTTCGCGAACTTTCACTACAGAGACTTTTCGACTTCACTGTTTGCACAAGAATGACTACATAATTTGCGAACTTTTACTAACAAGACTGTTCGACTCCACGATTGGCACTGGAATGAATCTAATGTTGTTTTGATATCGCTTTTATGGTAAGAACTATCGACGTAATCGGCCTGACATCTGCGATCATAACTGTCAATTTCCTCATAAATCGTAGGCAAATTCGTTTGTTTAACGCAAATTGATGGCATCATTAATCATTGTCGGAACGATTTTGGCGACAGTTTTATAGTTATTATACGATGCCGCCAAGATCGTTATCTATCATTCGGCATTTTTTTAATTAGATTAATTTAGCTCCACCGAATCTCAGCCCACTATACGTTAATTAACTGACTTTGATTCGTCCACGCATGTTAATTAAACTCGGCCTCATTTCAGTTTATTACACCACACAACTCAGTGGATGGAAGGCCCAACGTGTTAAACGTTGACAATACATGCATCTATTTTTTATCAAGAGACACTTGGTTGTGTGGGAAGGTGTGAACTCATCGACTGATCTATTTCAACAGATTTTACTTGAAGCAGACACGTGACGAAAACGCTTAAACAACAGCACCATTTTTATTGTATATAAAAATGTCGCGATTTTTGTCGCATCGCGTAGATATGTACAAAAAGCCTATACGGATTTCTTGAAAAAAACCTTAGATTCTAGTCGCGCATCAACAAAGCCAACATTCTACCTAACGTAGGTAATAATTTTTTCCGTTCTTCAAACAGGATGCAAGGGAAGTAATACCGACATATATCCTCTTAGAGTTAATGGAGTAGAAGCTTGTTAGGGAGACGTTGAGAAAACTCATTTCAAAAAATGCTGTCAAAATTCTTCAAAATTTAAAAAAGCGAAGTGACGTCTCGCATACGAAGTATATAACTTAAAAATGAAAAATGTTAAGCAATTATTCCAGGTTACCTACCAAAAATTTGTTTCACAAAATACCTCAGAAACCTAATTGTTTCACTGGTGGTGGACGATTTAATTCCATTTTATTAAAGTGAAATATGTAATAAAAGTGTGGTTCATGAACCGATCATAACAAGAGATGATTCCATCATTTTCATTATAATTTTTCCTAGTAAAACTGAGATATTTTCTAATTCTAAGATATAATTGAAAAAAAAACAATATGAAATGGTTCGATATTTTATTTCAAGTGTTTTGCAAGGACGGTGGTAATTATTAATAATCATATGCAAGGATTATTCAAAATCGATTCTATGTATGTGGGGTAAACATTACTTCAAAAATACAGGCCCATATTCAAAATTTCGAATTTGAGGTTTCCCCGAGTCTGACGACATCCTTTATAAAAATTATATAATTACATTCTGATATCACGATGAAAGTTTAAATGGCAAAGTGTTAACAGAATTTCAATATTTCTGCAACTGAAGAAGATGGTAACAAATTGAATTTCGAATGTTTCGTTTTTTCCCGTATATCTCCGTGAGTAAAAAGGCTATTAGAGCCGGTTAATTGGTATCACTCGAGAGTACCAATAATAGATAACTTTGCCAATTTAATCAACTTTTTACCTGATACTGTTATCGAGATCTCCATGTATAAATTCGAATTTGAATTGAGCAATAACATAAGGTTCAGTTTATGATGTTTTGCAAAATCGACCTGGGAGGAGATAAATGGTTGTGATACATGAGATTTTGGAGATATCTTCTAGTGTATCATTTGAAATTGCACTCTTTCATCACTTATGAATATGGTATTGTATAGTGAAATACGTGTTGCGGTTTTGTAAACTGTTTAAGTGAAAATCTCTCGATAAAGTGTTACTTGAATCCTTATAGAACATTCAAAACCGAAATGACACCTTTCATATTGGAATTTTCAGCAAAAAACTGTCTAAAACGTTAATTTATAGTAACAATATTCTACGGTATTCATCTATGAAGTGGCTCCGTTGTATATTTTTGTGTCATAATATAGGCTCAGTGCTTATTGAGTTGCAATATAGTAGGAAAAATCATTGAACAGTACGCATGCACATATTTTCAGTTGCGTAGTTTATCGCACAAATAACAAATATTGCGAAAATAAAAAAAAACACTGTTCAAGGTTATTCACTACAAGTATAAACGTGTTATATGGGCTAGTTCATCCCTGCATTTTTGATGGGACGAGGCGTAAAGATGAGGATTCACAGTGTATTCGAAAACTTTCTCTGTTATTTAAGTTGTACTCATAGAATATGGGAAACAATTGGCATAAATTTTGTCATAGCACTGAAATATTCCACATTCTTGTTAACATCTTCAATTTAGGAAGTTTTGAAAGATGAACGATAAAAATTCTATAATAAAGTAAAACAAAAATATGTAGTAGGATTGTCAATTGAAATGTCGAATAATTAACTGAAATATGGCAAGTTTTTCTAATAAGTAATACAATTTGAATTAGCAATAAACGAAATTGACTCGTTTGGGAAAAATCGCGTAAGATATAAGAGATCTAGGAATGTATTTTTGTGCTATATGCTACTTGATGCCATTCCAGCTTCAAAAGTCCAAATCGATGTGACTGTGAGATTGTTTCGTGAGTGTGTTTGGTCAGAAATGAGTGTGATTATTCTTACACTAGTAATAGTTTGACGATATAATCTAGAACTAATTGAATTATCTCAAAACAGATATTATGTATGTTTTTGGATGCAATATACTTCTACATGACAATATAACTGCAGTTTTCTTTATTGAAACGATTCACAGAAATACAAGAAAACTGAGATATTTTCTTTTTAAGAAAGTGGCACGTGCTCGTTTTGAGGTGGTTGTTTTTTATTGCATTGGGTTTTCAAAAAATTGCAATACTTCCTTCTTTTTCATTTGAGTTTTACTTTCACTGCATATTTTGAATGACACCAAAGGTTGACAACAGAAATAAGAATTGTAGAAAAGGTGATGTAATACGATAGGTTGCCTTTTATGTTTCGGGATTTGGCAACTATAGTGTCGCAATCTGGCAACTGACAGCTCTATCGTAAAGTTGGACATTTTTGTGGTTATACGTAGGTACTCGGAATGTTTTGACATACGAGCACTATTTGTGCTGTTTACAGAAAATCGAAAGATTCATCTCGGCCCAAAAATGGAATTGAATCTTGAACATTTTTGTGCGATTATTTTTTACAACTTTCGACGTGGATTAACTCAGCAACAGTGCATGGATGAACTTGATTCAATTTTTGGCGATCAAGCTCCATCAAGGACCAGTGTTTATCGATGGTATGTTGAATTCAATCGTGGTCGTAGTTCACTCCAAGACGAATTTTGTGAAAGTCCTCCAAAATCAGTTGTTGTTCCGAAAACCATTGATGCTGTGCGCGAACTGATATTGCAAGATCGTCATGTGACCTATCGTGAGATTGAGACAACCTTA
>WOGR01005957.1:0-13425 GCA_015342045.1 Leptinotarsa lineolata | reverse complement strand
GTGGGTTAAAGGGCACGATAGGAGTAAAGGTAATCGCATTGCCGATTCTTCAGCCAGGAAAGCGGCTGGACTAAGAATTTTAGGACCCAGTGACACCCACGTCCTGATGCCTTCGACAATTGCGGAACTAGCCAAACGTCACACCCATGCTCAATCCCTAAAAAGATGGGATGGAATCAAAAAATGCAGTCTTGCCAGGATCACCCTGGGCATCCCTAGGAAGCTGGCGCTGAAGAAATATCTGGCAGCAGCAGCCGGCACTGGTCAACAGAAGTGATTAGATTTCTGCTCCACGACAACGCACGTCCTCTCGCCAACCGACTCTTATTTTTTCATGCACTTCGATAACTTTCTCACCGAAAGACCCTTCGCCAATCAGGACTAGGCCAAAACGGCTTTCGTCGGCTTTATCAAATCCCGAGCACCCAATTTCTATGCTGACGGAATGAATCGGCTTGTGTTACGTTGGCAAAAGTTCACTGATTCAAATGGCGCTTATTTCGACTAAATTGAATAAGTATTCATTGATATATTACAGTTCAAAGTAAAATCATCGGACAAAACTATACTTATACCCCTCTGACATTAAACCACCAGCCTGTCGACCTAAAAATTAACCGTTCCTTGTATAACCAACGCTATTTTTTGGTACGTCCCAATCGAGAATGAATCCCAATCGCGATTACAATCGAAAAATAAATCTATTTTCAAAGAAAATAATCTTGAGGTCACTATTGTAAATAAGAGATCACAATGTGTTTAAGAATCATGTCTCGATTGATTTTTCAAAATGATCGTGTTGCAGATATTGATTCACAACTTCATTTGTCGTAGATAAGGCCTGCCTAGATAGCGTTCGAAAAAATGAAGGTACGGAATGTGGAAATGAGGCTTATCCGAAATTCTAAAGAAGGGACGTCATAAAATGGATTTTGCTCGAGTTGCATCAGCTTGTTGTTTAATCGCGGGGATAGGGGGTTTTAGTATCGATGGCGTCGTCTAAGCTTGGAGGCCTTTTGTAGAACAAACAGAAAAGTGTGAGATATCATTCTGGCAAGGAAAATAATCAACAGTGTTTATATTTGCATGTTTGTTAGCGATGAAATGATAGTAAAAATATGATTTTAAACAAACTTTTATTACTACTACTGCAGGCGTGAGAAACCCCTGCCAGGTGGAGGTAGAAGTCTTCCTAGATGACGGCCTTATTCTAAGGGTCTTTCAACAGGGACTTCCGAACTTTGACAATTGATAACGGTCATCTTGTTGAAGCTACATCTGTCAAATTAGTTGTCATTTATTGAGTCTGTTTTTGCCAAATCACTATGGACGGATATAGCATTGAACAACACTTGCAAGTAATAAAATTATTTTATCAAAATGGGTGTTCTGTTCGGGCAACGTACCGCGCGCTTCGCTCATTTCACGGTTACCATAGGACTTTTCGCAATGTGATGGATAAACTTGAGTCCGCTGGTGCAGTCAACGATCCATCAACACTCGTACGACGACGAAACGCAAGATCTTCCGAAAACATCGTCACTTTCTGTCAGAGTGTGCAGAGGAATCCGAAGCAGTCGAACAAGAATTCGGCTTTTCGCAGAACACAACTTGGCGAATTTTCCGTCGTGACTTGGGCTTGCACCCGTACAAAATTCAACTGAGCCTGGAATTGGTAAACTACCATAGACAACGACGTGTGTTCGCTGAATGGGCTCTGGAGCAGTTGGTAACTGGCCCTAATTTTTATCGTAAAATCATCTTCAGCGATGAGGCCCATTTTTAGATGAATGGGTACGTGAACAAACAAAATTGTCGAATTTAGGCGATACCAATCCACATGAGATCCAGACCAAAATCCTCCAATTGTTTGGTGGATTTTGGGCTGGCGGCGTCATTGGTCCATATTACCTTGAGAACGACGTTGGCCAGGTCATCACTGTCAAGGGCGAGCACAATAGATCAATGATTACCAACTTCTTTTGACCTGAATTGAATTATCTGGACACCAAAGACATGTAGTTTTAACAGGACGGCGCTACGTGCCACACAACTTATGTGTAACTTGGCCGAAGTCAATATTTCTCCACACTCGACTTGGCTTCTGGATTCCATCAGAAAGAAATGCACCTAAATTCGAAAGAGAAAACTGCATTCAATGTTGAAAATGGACATGTATTCACGAGAATGCCATTCGGATTAAAAAACGCCCCTGCCAACTTTCAAAGAGCTATAGATAATATATTGAGGAATTTGCAGAACAAAATTTGCCTGGTTTATATGGACGACATAATCATATTTTCAACTCCTCTCCAAGAACACATCACATCAACCTACAGCTTGATAAATCAGAATTTTTATGTAAAAGTGTCGAATTTTTAAGACATGTTATAACTCCTGAAGGAATCCCAAGAAAATATGCGCTATACAAAAATTCTCAATACCTAAGATATTGGCATTTTTTTCAGATTATCAGACAAATGATTAAAAATGTTTATGACTGAGAATTCCACATTTATTTGAATATAAGTATATTTTTTTGAATCCGTAATTAAATATTGTTTGAATCTTGTATTGTAGTCATGTTCTAGTGTTTCGAAAAGTTCATTATTTACCCTAACAAATATTACTGCTTCATATATATACAGTCCCACCAGGGTAAGCACATTTACCTTTGAAAATATGTTTTTGCAGCTATCGCTTTGTTTCATACTCAGTATGTTCCTCAAGCATCTTTTTTGGATTACCAAAATTCTGTGGACAGCTGTAGAATTTGCCCAGAAAATAATTCCATATCTAACATTGAGATTGAATACACGCATGATACTGTCTGAGCCAATACCTCAAGTGCGTAGCAGTATCCTGCCATATTTTGTGCTAGTTGGTCCGTGTTTTTTCCAATCCAGTTTAGGATCTATTGTGATTCCTAATAGTTTTACATAAGCAGCTGTAATTTCGTCTCCATCATGGAGTATTGAAACAGTGCCATTTTGCTGAATATTAGAAAACTTGATGTTCCAGACTATCAAGGTTGCAAGTGGTGTCCGCGTCTCCAATCAGGCGAATGGTTCTTTTCTGGATGGAATCCAGCAGCTTTAGGGGCGGAGCTCCATACATGAGAACAATACTCCAAAAAAGGTCTGCTCTGAGCTTTATAAAGCTGAGGTGTGTACAGTTTTCTGTTTCGCAACAGTATTCCAAGCTTCTGAGAAGCAGCCTTTGCAATTTCAGAGACATGATTGTACAAGACATATTGGGTCCATTTTAACCCCCCAACAAACTTATCGAAGCAGAAAGCGGAATTGTCTGTCCTGACCTCATTATATCCTGTTCAGAGACATTCATCTTTTTAGAGAAAACCGATGCCTGGGTTTTCGTGGCATAGAATTGAAGCTGCTTACTTTCTCTCCAATTTGAAATCATTTCTAGATCATCATTAAGATATGCAACCTCCTGCTTCCGGTGAAGGTGTACATCCGCAGCCGATGTCCTGGAATCCTGCTGTCGTCAGCAAAGCAATATATTGGATCTTTAGTTTGTTTCAATAGGTAAGTCATTGATATACAACAACAATAGGGTTGGAGACAATATGGATCCCTGGGGGACACCAGCGTTGATGGTAAAAGTATACGAGAGATATCCATCGACGGCCACTAGCAGGAAACGTTCTTTCAGAAAGCTGGAGAGCCAAACACAAAAATGATGCGACAAGCCATAGCATTGAAGTTTGGCCAGCAAACCCTCATGCCACATACATACAGATCTTTGCATTTTAACTTGACAGTATTGCATTTTGAACTAAGTTACAGCTTGTCAAATGTAGGAAAAGCTTTCCAAACTTCGATATGGTCCGGCCCACTAGATGCGCGTTAGAAGACGATGAGAGCACTCTGTTATAATAATACTCTCGTGTATACATCGGCAGTATAGTGTGTGACAAAAATTACTAAAGTGAAATTGGAATTTACTTTCAAACTGAAGCACAAAGCTTCAACAGGACAAATAAGGGAAGTAATTGCAAATCATTCAGTAAAATGAATTTTCTGAAAATCCAACGTATTCTGAATTTATCACATAATTTTCTTCAAAGATGACACTTTGCTAATAACAAATTTTGATTGTGCGTTTTGATTAACGCTAGTTTCCATCCTCTTTCTTCCTAATGCGTACTCTGTCAGATAATGCTTAGGTTTGGAAAATTCTTAAGTTTCTTCCTGAATTTCACAAGCTGTAGTACTTCGTGCCAGCTTTTACTAGCGTTCAATTCAATCTACCACGCACATTTCACATTATAATCTCGTGGTGTCAAAAATTATAAAACAAAAAACACGTTTTCGTAATAACTCGCGAATTGGTCAATGACCTTATCATTTTCTCACTCTTCTCATGCGACTAATTTCATTAATCGCCCTATATTTACTATTATTATCGATAAACAAAACCAACATTAGTTATAAATATTCTGATAATGAAATGGGTTGATGGCCGATGATTTTATTTTTGGCAGTATGAGATTCGAAATAAACGAAGATATCTTATTTCGTAACGGTTAATGACCCAAAATTGAAACTAATACTTATTGAATGAAGTTTTGAAGTATGTTCCAAAAGAAGTTTATTGTCAAAAAATCTTCCGTTTTTTCTGAATCATCAGTGATATTTGAGCTACTTTATCGTAATTTGTCTCTTACTTCCAATCGGCCGCTTTCTGTTTCTTCTCCAGCGTTAATTTCAGCTTCTCCCACTCTAGCTCTGACAATTTCAATCTTTCCGCTGATTCTTCCTGCTATAATTGGCGCATCTTCTTCACTCATTCTTGTTTTTCTTCTTCTCATTTTCAAATTCTACTCGCTTTTGTTCTATGCTTAGTTGTGAATGAGACTGGAAACTTCACTCAATTTGTCTCTTGATTGTTTTGGTTTCACTGAAACAGGATTTGACGGTATACAACTCCTTTCTTTGCCGAATTTATCGGCAATTAACACTCATATCATAAATAGCTATCTATCATTTGGAAATATTGTGTTGGCTTTGGAACTAAAATGAATCTACAAATCTTCCATATCGGACTGTTTGTTCTAAATTCTTTTCTAATAATTCTAAATGTTTGCTTGTGTTGCAAATTCACACGTGATCAAAACGTGAAGACAAGCCTCTGAAGTGATTAATTGTGAACAGTTATAAAACACTGCAATAAAAAAAACAATTTGGACTCGATAAGATGAGATATTTATAGCGAAATCAGTTTTATTGACCGATTCAAATAATCGCTCATTTGGCGAAATTTTGTATTCATAGAAAAATTTATTCACTTTGCGTGATTTATAGTAACACATGGCTCATGGTTTATAGGGTGGACGTTAATTGCTCACCAATAATCACTAATAAAAACTTCACCAACTTTTTCACCTATCTTTGAAAATCTGTCTGTCTGTTTTTAAATATATTTTTTCGTTAACCAGCTGTCCCACTTCCTATGAACGACAACTCTCAAAAGTCGAAACTTGTGCTAAGGACTAAGGAGGTCTTACCTTTTAACGTATGATTTCTAACACGGTTTAGTCGATAGGAAGTGAAAATCGATTGCCCGGCCTTGCGCCTCCAACCACCGGTTCACACAGTGGTCGATTGGGTGAGTGGAGCAAAGCACCCACGTCAACCCACCAGGCTACCGTCCTACTGAGTTAGGTGTTCAAGTTTTTAAAAAATATGTTGATCTCGAAACATACACAGTAGGTTCTCGTAAATGTCTGCCAGAAACAACGACTTTCACGTTGGTTATTGAATTATATCCGACAGACATGTATGCAAGATATCTCACAGAAGTTAGCCTTGCAGACGTTTCTAGTTCCTCCAGCAGCAGGATCACACTAAAATCAATCGGTAGGATCTGCCCTGCTTCAGTGCAGAGCAGATTTTTTCAAATGGAAACTGGGTGGCTTGTCGGCTTTTTGTGAAAGATCATTTTCATACGAATAATTTGATGCCACACACTTTCACTTTATTTTCTCTGTTTTTCTTAATAATTGCAAGAAAGTCGCAAATTACTCCCTTAATCTTATAAATTTTCAAAATGGCCTCCTCCGTGATCACGGCAAAGTTCAACTTTTTCAATTATTGTGCGCATTACATTGATTAGCTGTTCCTCAGTGATGTTCTGGAATGCCACTCTTACCTTATGCTCTAGTTCTTCACGAGTAGCTGATATATTGTAAACCTGATTTTTAATTGTTCCCCAGAGAAAAAATCTAGCGGAGTAAGATCTGGTGATCTGGAATATGAAAAAGAAATAATACATTCATGTAAAAATATGACAACTCAAGAATGTACCTCGCGGGCTACTGAATAGGTCCATAAGTGCCAATCCACTTTTCCGGGAAGGTGTCATTCAGATGTTCTCTTACGACTTGAGAATTGTGAGGTGGCGCTCCATCTTGTTGAAAATAGATATCAACTCGGTTAGCCAGTGGCAAATCTTCAATGAAATCATCAATTTGATTTATAAGGAACTGTAGATATCTTTCCGCAGTCAGTTGTCCGTCGAAAATTATTGGCCCCAAAAGTTTTCCTCCGATAATACCCATCCAGCAATTGAAAACAAATCGCTCTTGAAAATTTCCTTCTCGCATCAGATGTAAATTTCTTTGAGACCAGTACCAGTACGGTTTCCTAACTTTTTAGTTCATATTTATGAACCGTGTATGTCTGTGTTCAAAAATAAATCTTTTAGAACAAATATAAAACTTCATCAACATACTATAACCAAGAACCACTTTCATTTGCCCTTAGCTAGATTGAAGTAACGTCCTTTGGACTGGAATAAATTGGTCCAAAGATATATAACCACTTTATAGATCATTTAAAGGCCGTGAATAGTTTCCTCAAAAAATCATTTGGGAATTATTTATTACAAAAATGTTTTTATGCTTTGCAGGAATTCTTTGAATAACTCATATTCATCTTAGTTTTAAAGTATGAGCATGTCTTTCCCGTTTTCTGAGTGGAAATAAAGTATTATTATTTCATTCAAAAGGAGTTCTTTGACGCCAATATTCTCAATAAGAAAAAAATTATCAATAAAACCATGTGAAATTATTTATACCCTCCGGACAATTATTAGTTTTTCATATTTGGCGAAGGACTATTCACTTTTGGCGACACCAGCAGTAATATTTTCAATAAATTGGCGAAGGTTCACATTTAAGGCTACAAAGATAATTAAATCTAATTTGTGGTTCAGTGGTCAAACAATTCACATTCTCATAACTTTTTTATGCTTGCAATTCATATAATCAACATATTCTTCTTTGAAAAATAAGCCACAATTTTTTTTTTCATTATTTCTTTTCTACATCCAACAGGTATTACTTGTGATGAAATGATTTTTTCAATTTTTATATACTGTCTTTGGGTTTATAACCTTTCGTAATCAGAAAAAAAAGCTAAATCGATAGATTAAGCTTTCTATTCATTTTTATTTAGCTAGAATCTATCGATTCAGCTTTTGTGTATAAAATCTTGGGTCCTTCACAAAAAATGTGTTTTAAAGAAGATTTTTACATTTTGCAAATGCAGGCAGTATGCAAATGAGCCTCAAATCGTTGAAAGTATATGGAGTAGACATTTCAAGTGGTAGCAATACATCAATAGATTCCTTGTCAAAGATCTGTTGGAAATATTCTTCACTACATCATTACCTTAAGGGCGTACTAAAGTAGTGATTTTCAATTTGATTCCATTTATACCGTAACCATCTGATTTGATGTTTTTCAAATAGCCTGTAACTTGGGAGAAGCTGAAAGCAAGGTCATTCGCTTCATTCTTTCTGAAGTATCAGAATTGTCTGTATCTGAACTGGAATTACCAGCAGCATTCAGAAAATGATGATTGAATTCATGTGGCTATATTGATTCTTCAGGAAGGATACCTCATTGTTCCAAGTTGTTTCAGAGACTTTCAGAAATGTTTCTATTTTTAGTTCGAATTTCATATACGTGTTTTTCTGATAAACTGCATCATTCACGAGAATTGTTTGTCAATTTCAGACTTACTTTTAGAATATTTCCAATGAATTATATGAAACATGAATTATTATGAATGAATATGTTTTCGACACGAAAACCTAAGAATCATTCTTCGAAAACACCGGACCCAAATGACTTTATCCTCGATTCAACAGAAAATTCATCATTATTATTATCATCAGGGTATCCTCAAGCTACAAAATGTGTCAAGTCCAACGTACTTCAATAGTTCATTGTTGAAGTGTTTGTTTTCTCAATTGAAACAACTGAGTTTCATCATACGATACATTTCACAATAAAAATTGAATTTCCTCTGAGCCCTCGGTCGGCAAATTCTGTTTGACACAATAGAGTAATACCAACCTTAAGCTTTGTCGGTCTCCATTGGACATGAAACTATCCTCGTGGGTGACCCCTTCTGGCGAATCCCGACCACTCCTGAATAACGGATTATTACAGAACAGCACCAAAAATAGTCTCTTGAACTTCTCCCCGAAAATGACGTAAATAATAAAGTTCACACTCGAGTTTATGGTAACTAGCAAATTACTGACGTGAATTAAGTAGATTAGGTTGAATTCGATGAGCACGTTGAACGTTTCTATTATGTTTATCACCAGTGGAAGGATGTTACAGATGAAGAAAACTACCACGACCCCTAATAACATCGTCGCCAATCCAATTTCTCGCTTCTGATGTCTAGAAAGTCGTTGACGCTCTTTGTTTGCTCTGAGAACCTGGAACAAAGGTTGTAAATGTACGGATTACGTTGCCAAAGGGTGATGAACAGAATAGAAAAATGTTCTATTCTACTTTTATCGTATCAAACAGGGTGGCTCATTAGTGAGAGAGAGTCCAATAACGCCCTTACCCGAAATTCAAAAAATGTTCGAATAAAAGTTATAGCATTCATTGAATATTAGCAGAAAGGTAGTGGTTTCACATAGAAAATCGTGGTGAAATAGTGTTATTGAAAAGTGAGTGAAGAGTGACTAGTTGAATTTCAATATTGCAGGATTACGTTTCAGTAAACATCAAGAACAACAAAAATATTCACTGAGAGAAAACATTTGATTCAAATTGTGTAAACTTGATTCTTTTAATCAGTAATTTCGGTGATGGTTAAATTAGATGCTACCTCTGACGATATTACTGTTACAATTGCTCGATGATAACAGAAATATGTTACGAAAGTATTAAACTTAACATTATTATTCATTCTGAAAAAATATGAAAATAATAAAAATTAGTATATTCTGATAGTATTAGTGTTTAACTAATCTTGTGTTTAACTGATCTTGGCAATGTCCAATTTCAATAATAATATTTTGTGACCTCTGTGAAAAATTTATAAAAAATATGTGATTGAAATACACGTGAAATATTCAATGTAGCTTTTATATACTAGTAAACCCAAGAATCTGAGCTAGTTATTGCAATATATTACTGTAGATGTGTAGATCTTGAATTATAAATATCAATGATGAATTTTCAATATAAATTTCGCCATCATTAGAAAATTAATGATCAATTGATTTCTTGATGTTCCTGTTGATAAAAAATAGAAAAAACATTTGTGCGCTACTCAGTATCAGCTGAATTAAAAATACAATTTCATTACCGACCGACCCACCGGCTGACTGACTCATTGACGAATTGGCCAACTGACTCACTGACTGACTCACAAAGTGACTCACTGACGAACTGAATGACTGACTCACTAACCGACCGACCGACTGACTGACTCACTGATCGACTTAGTCACTGACTGAGTGACTCAGCGAAAGACTAACTCACTCACTTACCGACCGACTGATCCATTCACTGAGTGACTCACAGACTCATTGACTGACTCACCGATTGACTGACAAACTAACTTACTGACTGATTCACCAACTGACTAACTGTTTTACTGACTGGCTCACTGACTCACCGACTGACTGACTGACTGACTTTTGGAATCTATGATTGACTGAAATTACTGTTGATAACAAATAGAAAAAACATTTGTGCGCTATTTGCTATCAGATGATTTTGGAATTCAATTTTTGTCACCGACCAACCGACCGACCGACTGACTTACTCACTGACGATTTGGCCGACTGACTCACTGATTGACTCACTGAGCGACTCACTGACGAACTGAACGGCTAACTCACAAACCGACAATCTGACTCACCGACCGACCTACCAAATAACTAACTCACCGATCGACTGATTCACTTACTGACTCACTGACTGACTGACTCAATCACTTACTGACCAACTGATTCACTTACTGAGTGACTCATAGACTGACTCACCGACTGACCGATTCATCAACTGACTAACTAACGCACGGACTGATTCACTAACTGACTAATTGACTCATTGACTGACTCACTGACTCACCAACTGAGTGACTGACTTTTGGACTCTCTGATTGACTGAAATTACTGGATCAATGGATTTTTCAATGTTCCTGTTGATAAAAAATAGAAAAAACATTTGTGCGCTACTTGCTATCAGCTGATTTTGAGATACAATTTGTCACCGACCGACCGACCGATCGACTGACTGACTTACTCACTGACGATTTGGACGACTGACTCACTGACTGACTTACTAAGCGACTCACTGACGAACTGAACGGCTGACTCACTAAACGACCATCTGACTCACCGACCAACCTACCGACTAACCGACTCACTGATCGACTGATTCACTTACTGACTCGCTGACTGAGTTACTCGCCGAATGACTGACTCACTCAATTACTGACAAAATGATTCTTTTATTGAGTGACTCACAGACTCACGAACTGACTCACCGACTGACTAACTAACTTTCTGACTGACTCAATAATCAACTAAATCACTTAGTGACTAATTCACTGACTCACCGACTAACTGACTGACTTTCGAACTCACTTACTGACTGAAATTAATCGATCAATTGATTTTTTGATGTGTCTGTTGATGACAAATAAAAAAAACATTTGTTCGCTACTAGCTATCAGCTGATTTTGGAATACAGTTTTGTCACCGACCGACCGACTTACTCACTGACGATTTGGCCAACCGACTCACTGACTGACTCACTGACTGACTCACTGACGAACTGAACGGCTGACTTACTAACTGACCGTCTGACTCACCAATTGACTGTCTCACCGACCGACCTACCGACTAACTGACTCACTGATCGACTGACTCACTAACTGACTCACTGACTAAGTTACCCACCGAATGACTGACTCACCGACTAACCGATTCATCGACTGACTACCTTACTTACTAACTGACTCAACAGTCGACTCACTGACTCACCGACTGACTAACTTTTGGACTCATTTACTGACTGAAATTGATAGATCAATTGATTTTTGATGTTCCTGTTGATAACAAAGAGAAAAAACATTTGTGCGCTACTCGCTATCAGCTGATTTTGAAATACAATTTTGTCACCGACCAACTGACTGACTCACTGACGATTTGGCCGACTGACTCACTGAGTGACTCACTGATGAACTGAACGGCTGACTCATTGAAAGACTGACCTACCGACGAACCGACTCACTGATCGACCAAGCCACTAACTGATTTATTGACTGAGTGACCCACCGAATGGCTGATTCACTCACTTACTCATCGACTGATTTATTCACTGAGTGACTCACCGACTGACCGATTCATCGACTGATTAACTAACTTACTGACTGACTCAACAACTGACTAACTGACTTAATGACTGACTCACTGACTCACCGACTGACTGAGTGACTTTCGGACTCACTGAATGTCTAGCTCACCCACTAACTGACTAACTCACCAACTGACTGGCTCACTGACTAGTTAGATGCCTCACTGACTGACTGGTTGAGTGACTGACTGACACACTGGCTGACTCACGCACTGACTGACAGTCTCATGGATTTACCGACTGACTCATTGACTGATTCATTGACGGACTGACTGATTCATTCACTCACTGACTGACACTGATACGAAGTGAAGGTGGAAATGTACACTGTTAGATATAAATAGAGACTAGTTTTAGAGTTAGGAATAGGTTTTTTCGTGAAGACGATAACTGTGCTGCTGAAACGCATGTCATGAAGAGTATTGAATTTCTAGTGATGGGAAAAGTGCTTGTTTTCCACGTCATAGATTTTAATTTCACCTTCAGTGATGAAAAGTATTCGTTTATGAAAATAGATTTACGAAAAACTTCAGAATGTTTCTCACCTGTCTATAAATACAAGCATTCAGCACCGCCAGTGATCCAAACGGTAACAGGTACATAAAAATCAAATAGAGCCAGTGGATATAAATGGTCTGATAAGCCGCATTATCTCGGAAGTCGGACTGCTGCGGACAATAAATGGTCACGTTGTGTTTCTCGTTCCACTCTTTCTGCAACGTCGTTTCCCAAAATCTCGGAAGGTTATACATCACCGAAAAAATGATGATCCCGATCACATAAATCCTCGCCCTTCCGTACGTACAAAGCGATCTGGCCCTCAGAGGATGACACACGGCCACGAATCTCTCCAAGGATACCGTCAAGGTCAAATAAACGGAAGCGGTTTGGGCGATCATAGCCAGGGGAAACACCACCGGAGCTATGTGGGGATAAACGACGTAAAAGTACGTGAACATGCAGCCGCTGTAGGGGTGGATACCGGGCAGGCCGAAAAGCAGCATGCTGGTAATTATCAGGACTGTATCGATTCTCGCCAGGCCGATCAGCAGGTAGTTAATGCTGGACCGCATTTGCGGCCTCGACAATATTATCATCGAGATGATGTTGCCCAGAACTCCCAGCATGCCTATAACGTTGATGAACAGCCCGTTGGTTACGAAGCGGAAGGAGTTCACGACCTCCGGGTCTACGTTTACACAGGACTGGAAATCGGAGTCATTCTGGTCGGATGTCGATAATGACCACACGATTACGGGGATAGTTTGGTTTTCGGGATCCGGGACGCTACTTTCGATTCCGGACAACATGTTTGGATCTCTTTCAAGTTTTGTAGTTGTACATGTTGAAGCTGAGGGGATATGTTATCTTCTCTTCAGGTTATTTGCGGATTGTCACTGTTCCATTCTAACGATTAGGGTCCATTTTGGTTGAGTACATGGTGGATTCCTGGAAAAAAAGAGAAAAATCAGCACAGTTTTTCGCACAGACTGGTTTGGAATCAATCAATCAATCAATATTTATTTCTATTTTTCGACATGATAGATAGACAAATTTATTTGATCATGTTATGTATAAACTACGAAAAATGTGGGAATCTTCCAAAGAATGGAAGGAAGCAATCATTTAAAAAAAAATGAAGTAACACTAAACATAGATGTGTAGATCATTCAAAGAAGTAACTTTCAGACACAAAAAAATTAATCACTCCTAATAAAATA
>WOGR01005956.1:0-13426 GCA_015342045.1 Leptinotarsa lineolata | reverse complement strand
AATAATAAAACAAAAATATAGAAAATGAGAAAAAAGAAAAAACAAAGACTCAAACTGTCTTGAAATTGTGACAGCAGATACAACATTGCATTCAAATAAAGAGGAGAGATGAAGCGGATATCGGTATAAACATTAGAATAATACATATTTTAGCCATTGCCTATAAGAGCCATGTGTCATAAAAGATATTCGGGTATTATTGCTCGTTCCGAAGATGTTTTTTAGGCAGTACCTGAAATTGGAAGTAGATTTCAATCGAAAGGATGGTGCTAGAAAGTTATAGAATTCAGCTATTGTATATGTAAATGACCTTTTGAATAGTTCAATGGAGTGCCTGACAACGTGGATCATTTTAACATGACAATAACTTTATGAAATAGACTGGAAATACTTCTCACAAATATAGCACAATATTTTCACGTTCATTCCAAATATTCATTAAGATATTGGTTGAAAACCTACTACAAATTGATGTATGATTATTTATATATTCCAACCAGTTATCAACACATGTGTATTCTCTCAATAGTGTCGATAAATAAATATCCAGAAGTGGGAAAATTATAGTGTATATTTATAACAAAACACAGTATGAATTTTCGAAGTAATCTTTTCATTAGTTTCGTATTTTCAATAATACACTTTTGAAAGTAGGTGTCCCTCGCTAACATTGCATCGAATTTATTACAGTTTTCAACGGTGAAAAACTATTAATATTGAGTGAACTGAATAACTGTTTGTCAGAAACCTAATATGGTTGGGACATTATTGATGTGACAACATAACTACATGAATCACTGGAATTCCTATACCAAATTGATTGCGTCGGACTATAAAAATTGAAATGTATCACATTTTATATAGTATTATATATGATTTACTGATCGACCAATGACGAAATATGATTTATTTATTATGTGTCGGCAGAATGAAAACATCAAATATTTTTCTCGAAAATGAGATTTGAATTCTCATTGCTATTCAAGGTCATACGTCTGGACCTTTTAATCGGATCTTCTTGTGCCTCCAATAATTGTTTCACATCAAAAAATGAAACGTTTGAAAAAAAGACCACAATAAATCCCTAATATTGTTAAGGTATATCTTAATATATTTTTGCATATTGAGAATATTCGTATTGAAACAGGACCCAAATGAACGTAAAAATGAAATTCAGAACATAAAAACGAATTCAATCGCAAGAAAGAGGGAATTGACATCAGTAAAATATGGCTACCTGCACTCAATTGATATAAAATCAGGGCATTCAATCCACAGACGATACCATACACACAATATTGAGCGGAAGGTCAGACTTTTAAACCTGCATACTGCGGTCAAAAAACCCGGAAAAAAGATTTGTTTGTTAAAGTTTACATTCTTTGAACTATTCTTTTGTTTCACATATCAACCCTGAAGTTAGAGAGACTATCAGAATACTCTGAAGTTTTTAAGGCTATGAATTCTTCATTTAACGAGAAATATGCTCTTGGTGATTGTTGGAAAATATAATAATAATTTTCATTTACCTACGTGTTCAAAGAAACTCCTGTGTTAACTAACAGTCGCTCTTTGACATTTTCTCACTTATCGTTCGATATAAACTGCTATGAAATTTTTTTATACTAGCTTTAAAAACTTGTCAGAGAACTCATTACCCTAAATGAAAGTTTCCAGTTTTGCCGATATAAAGGAAAATCTGGAACAAACACAACTTCATTATTGGGAGCACTCTCGATGATTCAATGACTCTTAATGGAAAACAACGAACAACTTCTAGTATCGAGCTTTCATTAGACATCTCTTTATTAACTTGCTGCAGATAGATATTTCATCAACTTTGATTCGAAAAGTTTCACAACGACGACAATAATGTGAAACTGAAACTTTTGATCACATTGCAACTAATCTGAAAAGGAACTGTTAGTTTGTAGTTATATACGTAAAAGTGAATGCACAGAAAGTTTCGGAATACTAGATTTTAAAATAGGGATATTTCATGAGTAGCTCATTGTAAATATGGAATCAGCATATAGAGCATTTTGTTCCACTCTATTTTCAAGAATATTAACGAAATTTGCCGAAATATGTCATTTTCCATCATCCTCCTACGCAAGAAAGTAACTCATCAAAAAATATCATTGATCTGATCAGGAATTAAGTGACACCGATGAAATAAACCCAACAATATGATTTCCTACCACCTGAAATCTCAGCCTTTCAAAAGACCCCAAAATTTTCTGGATTAACCTCGGAGTTGAATCCATGATCTCACTCAACGATGGAATTACTTTTCGAAAGAAATAATTTCAACTTGCTGAACAGCGAGAATCTAGAAGAACTATGAAAAAGAAGAACTACTTGCTGCACAGGAATATCACGTTGAATGGGTTTTCATCCCAGAAGTTTTCATTCTGTTCGTATATGAGAGAGTCGAAATAGACGTTTGTTAATCAGCTGCCTTCTACATAAAGTGACAACCATCAAAAGACCAAACTTGCGAAATGAACAAGCCTCACATTACAACGTGCAATATCATGAAAATATTCATCGAACGTAATTTTTGTGGTAGAAATCAGAGTTTTATTAAGCTTGCCTTGTTTATTTGGATCAAATTTAGTGACTGAAGTTTTACCCCCTTCCTGTTGACAGTTCGATCTGACATTTGATACACATATTGAGTTTCGATGACAATACAATCAAATAAATTCTGTATCATTGTAAATTCAAGGTGGCCGCAGCAACAAAATGGCGGATTACATATTTTCTCTAAACTACCTCAATATGGATTTCAAATGACAGTACTCGACTGGTGAAATAGTAGTATACTTTAAAAAAGGTGCTAATTCAATATGGCCGCAGTTACAAAATGGCGGATTATATATTTTTCACAACTATCGCAATCTGAGTATCGAATGACAAAGCTTGACTATCAGAATAGTAGTTCACTTTAAAGAAGATGCGAATTCAAAATGGTCATAGCTTCAAAATGACGGATCACATATTTTTTTACAAATACCTCAATATGGGACAGGAGTTGACTAGTTCTACAGTAGTATACTATGAAGAAGATGCAAATCCAATATAATCTATACAAAGAACTTTGTCAACTCAGAATCGGGATAGAAGCATGGATCTCCCACCCAAGTCAAGATTTTGTATCGTGTCGAGGACTGTGTGGCGTTAAGGTGGCTAAAAATCATACGTCGTTAGCAATACACGACGCAAGTTAAGGTAACAGATTAAAAATGTGCCGAGAACTGTTGGACTTTAGGGTGGATGAAAATATCTACTTTCCTTGGATATTTTCACCTTCCACAATCTGAAGAATATGACAATTGAGATGGTGATTTCTAGACACTGATAAATCAGACATTTTTCTTCTTGAAAAATATTTTGAATTTTCGCAGTACCTAATCGGGGTGAACTGAAAAGTTTGCACTTTCTACACGTTATTGAAGTTTTTCATCACAATTTTCATATTTGCCAGATTCAAAAAGATAAAAATAGCCAATGAATGTCAAGTAATTATAGAGATATCAATAAACAAAAGTAATATATATGTGGGGAAAATCAAGAATTTTTTATCGACCTTCTATGGTATTCTCCCACCTTCCATAACATTTATATTTCCCAGATTGTAGAAGGTGAAAAAACCCCGAAAAATTCGATGAAGATATAAAATTATCACAGGTTTATTAGTTATATGTTCAAATAAGTGCCTTCTGACATTTGGTCTTCTCTATCATATTATATTATTGAATACCCTGAGTGGTGGATGGAAAGCGCAACACAAGTACTTTAGTTTCTTAGGTGCATTTATCCTCACACCGAGGAAAATAAATCTGTATATAGACTGTAAATGGTGTATGAAATGAATTTTCCCATTGCTATTACTACTTTTCAAATCATAAAAAGGAACAATTTGTTCAGGCCAGTCTCAAACTCTCTACACTGTTGGTTAATGGACTGACAGGAAACAACTACTCTCCTGGCTAATACCGTGAAGGGCGTTGGATTATATCCGACAGGTGTCAGTGCAGGAATCTTCACTGAAGTATTTCCTACACATGATTTTGGCGATACAATTGCCGGAATGGATTTTCAATTATTGAACTGTCACACTTGCAGACCGTTTTAGGGCTATTTCGCTTCTCGTCAGTTCAAGGTAGTGGCCATCATCAACATAGAGTCGATGATATTCTATAATTAAAATTCTAATTCTTTCAGTATATTATTCCTCGTACTAAGCCGAAGCGAAGCGAGAAATCGGGCAAATTTCGGATATGCGGTTGGTTAGTTCTTTGTTCACCAGGTGGGGGAATGAAAAATATGTTGTTTGTACGGCTCAGTACGAGAAATGATGTACTGAAAGAAATTCGAATTTTAATTATAGAATATCATGGACTCTATGTTGGTGATGGCCACTACCTTGCACTGACGAAAAGCCAAATAGCCCGAAACTGGTCTGCAAGTGTGCCCGTTCAAAAATTGAAAATCGATTCCGGCAGTTGTATCGCCAACAGCATATGCAGGAAATACTTCAGTAAAGATTCCTGCACTGACACCTGTCGAATATAATCCAACGCCCTCCGTGGTATTAGCCAGGGAAGTGGTTATTTTCTGATGGGTGTCAGTCCATTAACCTACAGTGTAGAGAGTTTAAGACTGACCTGGATAAATTGATATGATTTGATTTATAGCCAGTTTTCAAGTATGCCCACTGACTATATGTGAAAAGTACTATTTTCAATTTGAATGGTATGAGTTGCCCCAATAATATAAATTGCTCGCCTCCTTCGATCATATTCGCATAAAGAGTGATGAACTGTTTCCGTGTCTTAGTTGCGTTGCCTGTATTTATGAAATCCATTTCAAATCCCTATATTGTTCAGGTAACTCCTAAATAGACAGAATTCAGTTGGCATGGTTCTCTAAATGTTTTGTATGTTGCGATAGTGTTCAGTTTTTTCCACAGATGATCACTGTTTAGAGCTTTCCAGGTATATTATCCTAGTGGTCATATTTCCCATCGACATATTTAATTTCTCATCCCGTACCATGGATTGGGTACCAACACACCAGGTCGATAGCTCATATATGGAATTGATGCGTATCTGGCTCACTCAATAACTACATCATTGCCTGTTTCTACTGTGAGTCCCGACAAATAATATAGAATCAATCTTTGATAGTTTCTTGAGTTCTTCAAAGGCCAGAGTGTAGCCTGTTCATCTGTAAAAATACTTATTTGCTTATTTACTCGAGGCCCCTTAGAAGACAGATTTAGATCGACTGAGCGGCTAGTTGGAATAAAATATTCCAGAATTTCAGAGTTCTGAACGATTCGTTGAAGTTCTATGTACTTTACAGTCTGAATTTGCCACTGCCAACTACCCCGCCATTACAGAATGTGTCTTCAATGATGTTCTATCTGGGTGTTTCTAAAAGATAGAGGTGGGTGTCTCATAGTTTTTTCCACCAATATGTTTCCAGTATAACCAGGCTTGAGCAGCCACGAACTTAGAACCTATAAGGGTTTCCCGAACATCATCGGTTTGTGCAGTTCATTGATCTCAGGGTGTCGAGGCTCTCTACTGAAAGCTTCGAACTACGTTAGGGCTAGAGTATCTAGGTTGAGTGACTGTGGGTATTTACTAATGTCCTTTCAGAATGATTTCACCTGATCAATGGTCTGCGTACTATTCACAACACGTGAAGGCTTTTGGAATAAGCAAAACTTCTCGCAGAATTTGAGGTTTTCCACGATACCTCTAACTCACCTCCCTAGTGACGTTTTAGCATTCGTATCCTATCAAGGTAGTGTTGTTCGGCTGTCACAAATATATTTTTTCATGATAATTCAACACACAGACAAAAATGTTGATACCTGTAAGACCTATTCCATATTTTGCAATATAAACTATAACATTTTTGAGTCAAGAGTAAGATAATGCTCGAGAATACTTTTTTATCAAAAATTGTTGATTCCTGTCAGACATAAGCAAAGAAATATCGTTAGCGTAAATGACCGTCACTTTTTCCAATAAATGAACTGGGAGCTATAATATATAAAATGAATATTACTGATCCCAAGATGAAACCCTGCTTTATTACCTTTGGTTTCGGTAGACTTTATTTCTATTCCATGCAGTGGGAATCGTCTCGTTTCTTTACTTGAAATCGATTGAATGCCAAGCTCAGACATTATGAGATATAACATTGCAGCTCCTGAATCCTTCGAACATTCTCATTAAGCCACTGAGAGGTTTGTGTTACGAAATTCAATGGATGCCCGACAAATTACGGTCTAGCCCGAGCAATGAAAACGTCTTACTGAAATTTTATTCACATTTATATCAAAAGGTATCTCAGATTACTTCGCAATAATTCGTCTGTGCTGTCCTGAAAACCCTCATCAAGGGAGATTTTTGTGTTCAGCATTTTAACTTCTCAGAAATGAAATTAGTTTCTTGAGTTTCTGAATGGAAGAGAAAGCTTTGTAACCATGATTTGAAATTGGAATTGAGGTTTCTACAACCGGAATAAAAATATATTATTCTATTATATTCGCATCCAGAAATTATGCGTTGAGAAAATTTGATTGAAATAAGTTATACATGAGAGAAAGAGAATGTTATTTCAGAGCTCGATGTTTGAATTCAGATTTTATTAAAATTGGTGCTCATGTTTACTCATCTTTGTGAGGAGTTTATTTTGAAATCAATTACTTTCATTCTTTCTTCGGAAGATTTCGTCATTTTTTTTGTATAGAGATAGAGAAGTAGAACGACAGAACCTTCATTTCACAAACGAATAATTATAATTATGGGAATTCAATAATAAATGAAATTTTACCATTCTACCTATAAAACTGTTAAAGCCTTTGTTTGTGCTTCAAAGATTGATATTTCAACTGCAAACTAAATTTTATTGACAAATATATAGCCTATTATAAGCAAAATTTAAACGCGCCAATCATTTGATTATGTTTTTGAAAAAACATATCAAATATACAAAAATTCACTCTGTCGACGTATCAATTTTTCAGTCGCAAACTCAACTCAGTCTGTTCTGAATAATATAATCTCATAATATCTGAGTACTTTTCAGTTGTAAATATCCACTATATGTGCGGTATTTCATATTTTCAACTCATCTAATGTCAGTATTCCGAATTGCTATCATTTTGAAATGGCGTCGTTTTATATAATAATTTAGTATTTAGCGTATTTTAGCTATGTTACTTCTATAAAACTGTTAAAAAACACTTTCTAAAAAGTGTTTCTATGAAGATAGGCTTTCTCACGTATAGTTTGGATAAATATTATAATCTGGATATTTTGCTGAAGAAGCTTCCTTCATTGATTATAAAGTTTTGAACTAGTGATTTGAGAGTATATATACATGGTGCTCCACTTAAATCAACGGATTCAAATCATTGCTAACCTTTTCCTGTTTTCAGCAAGAAAAAAATTGAAGCACTAGGTTACGTGGGTCTTCGTCTAAACGAACCATATTTCTCAATTTTTTTCCAATCATCAATATTACACGACACTATTAGATATATAGTTATTGGGACGCTAGTAAAATGAATTGTACTTCAATAAACGACCTCCAGAATCAATTCCAGGTGGTTCTTCTTAAATACTGCATTTCATTCTTGACGACAGCAAATGTATATTCGCGAAAGCAATTTGATTTTATAACAGTAATTTCATTGTTTCAGAATTGTACTAAATATACCATACTATAAAATAGTGACATGAAGTGACAATATGGTAATAAAAACAAAATTGTGTTGATGAGCATTCCAATAAAATAATTTCATTGAAGCTACAGGAAGCAATTATAAAATAAGATTGAAATTGTTTTATGAAGATCATACAAACCTCGAAGAAAAGTGCAATAAAACTACTACAAAACTATTTACTAGAAACTTTTCTGTGATAATTTGGTGACTATCTCACGGGTACATGTTGCCATTTGTTCTGTTTTGAGGTGAAGGACTATTTAAACCTAAAATGAATACTTCCATGAATGTATTGGGATATTTCAATACCTCGTCATTCGCTCACTTCCCATTCACTGATAAACAACTATGCAAGGATATATTCGAACGCGTTAATTATATTCGAACGCATATTCAAATCCCCTGAAGATTATGTGCTCTGTGTGAACGTTGAATTGACCACTTTGGTTCCATTTTGGTCTAGCTATTAAGATAGAGACGAATAACTTGTCAGTGACTGGATTTTTGATGATTGATATATAGATAGGAACGAATAACTTATCAGTGACTAGATTTTTGATGCTTGATTAATATCTCAGCTGAGATTTATGTTCTTCAAACCTACCTAAAAAGGGAAAATATTAGAATAGGGTATATGCTTTTATACCTGAACCTACTGTAAGCTGGCGATATAGCTATATCTAAGGTAAAGTATAACTTCTAAACTGCAACGTCTCAGGTATTGGAGAGACACCCTTCTTTCCTCCTTGGGGAGCCTGGGTTCATTACAGTCCCCTTAGAATTGAAAAATGTGTTCTTTAGGTGTAATATAATTCATATCTTATGAACATTTTAACATTATTGACAATTAGTAATATCTTCTCGCATTTGACACATTGTGGCCTCAGGAGCTCAAGGCTTCCTGCCAGTATTGTTAAGGGAGTCATATATTAACGGTTGATAAAACTTATAAACTGGCAGATAAATCAGAGGATTTGTTAGCAAGTTTGGAACCGATTGAGAAAGGAGTAGATGTCAGGAAAATGAATTATACATATTCTAACTGGGTTTGAGTTTGATTTAATTGGTTACCGTGTAGAGTATATTTCCCGTTTTTGTTTTGTATGCTATATAAGCTCCAGGATTGTTAAGGCGGGTGGCGCTCTCCTCTCCATCTTACCCACGCCCTTCTTCACTATCCGAAAGCTGGCGGCCTACCCTGGCAGCTAATCTCTCAAATCCCTTATAGCCACCCTCACGCCAAGTTGTGGAACAATGAGGAATCGTTCACGAATTGACTAAATTAGTCCACAAGAAAAAAAAGGCTTCAGTTTTATTTCATAAACGTTTCTATGACAAATTTATAAAACACGTTTAATGCCTACAACTGTATTGTGTTCACGGCTCGTCTAATATAATCAATTAGCATTTCGGAAGTTATTTTAAAATACCAAAAAAATTAAACTGTCACAGGATTATGAAAGTATAAAACAATTTTGCTGGTTGGGCAAATCTCGAATTCTATATTTTAAATGCTCCCTCACTGCAACTACTCCACATACGCAAGAAAGATAATCCTTTATCGGTACTGAACATTTTATCCTCCTTGAGTATGCTCCTCCTTCTCAAATCCCGAGTCATCATACGAACTGGTTTTTCCCCTGTTCACTATTCATTGAAACTCACCCGAGCAGAATGCCAAGTGGGACATTATGAAGAGATAAGCAAGGATCGAGAACCAGACTTATAAAGACATGTTTACATGTTCTTCCAGAGAAGGAAATTTTCGAAATAATTCGTATATATCTCTATTGGCGAGCCAATCCCCTGTAAGGAATCCAAAGGAATTTGTTTCTTTTCTGGTTGGAAACCGGGCGAACACACTTGATATATATATTCAACTTGAGCAAACTAATATCTTCCGAAAATAAATTCTCATCGTCGTCTGGGGCGGATATTTGTGGAAATAAATCCGAACATTCGCAGGAAAGTCGTACGTTATATCCATTTAAGGTTAAACAGACTTAGTCGAAAATATTTCCACTCGAAAACGGATGTGAGAATGAATCTGAATGAATTTTTCCGCATGTTGAGTGAAAATAGTAAATCATGAAAATAAGTGATTGGAAATAAAAATAGCCGAATTTGTATAAACTTACTATGAATCTTACTGAAGTTTTATGCCAACACCAAACCGTAATTTTCAACACCTCGACAGGTGTTTCAGGTGTTTCAGATGTTGTCCTATTTTGATAACTCGAATATTTTTCTAACAGGTATATAGTGCATTATTTGAAATTGGCCCACTATCTTTATTCATAATTTGTTATGTTTACTTTTTTCTAAGCTCTCATAGGCACCTAGATGCTTGTTGTTGTTATGAGAGCTTGTTGTTGTTGCTATGTTGTTGCTATGAGAGCTTAGAAATAAGTAAACATAACAATATCATGAATAATAATAATAAATTTATCCCAGTCAGATCATAATTCGAATGATATTGGAATAGTCAAAAAAAACACGGCATATGTATATATAAAATCTTGAATAATAGTAAAAATTATAAAGTAATATTTTGATAATTATCACCGGTCATTTACCTAGGAGTATGAAATATATATTCGAAATGCATTTAAAATACATTCAGGCACCATAGTCACTCAATAAAAATATCCTCCGGCAGCTTATTTTATAGTTGAACCCTTGTAAAGGAAGGGGCATTTTCGAACAGGGTTGTTCTATGTTGTGGTATCTGCAAACGAGTACCGTATCTTGTATTTTAGTCGTGATTATCACCACTTGTCGGGTGGTTAGAGATTTGTAACTTAATTGCCAATAATGATTCCATGATGTATATACATGGCACAGTGAGGATATTGTTTTTGATAAAGTAGGGTTTGCAAGAATCTGTACGTTTAATTCCGAAGATCAGGCGTATTATTCTCTTTTGTGATATCAGCAATCTTTGAGATGATACCGCATTACCCCAGATAACTATATTATAGGATATATGGGGATATATAAGGGCATAGTAAATATTGATAAGTTGAAGCCTATTGAAGATGTTCTTCATCTGCAGAATGACATAATACCCACTATTTATTTCTTCGCTGATATGATCGATACAATTTCTGAAGGATAGATTGGAGTCTAAGAACGTGCCTAAAAACTTCGTAAATTCAGATGTAATCAATGTCGCGTTACGTATACTTATTTTCGAGACCATACTATTGTTTTGTATAGAGTATTGCATAAGAATGGTTTCATTGTGGTTAAGTAATAATCGAATAGAGACACACCAGTTACTGAATTTATTATGAAGTTCGTTAACTTTCTCATCAAATTCACATTCGTTTACACTGTGAAATGCAACAGATACATCATCAGCATATAGTACTAAGCAATCGGTATTCATATACTCTGGCAAATCATTGACGAAATTAAGGAAAATCAATAGACCCAGTATAGATCCTTGTGGTACTCCTAGATTGACGTTATGCAATTCAGATCGTGTCCCATTGAGTTTTACAATAATTTTTCTGTACCACAAAAATGAACCACTTCAGTGTATTTCCATGAATTCCTAGTGAGTATAGTTTGGTTTCAGTATGCTCTAGGACTAGGCAATCAAAAGCTTTCGTGAGATTGAAAAAAGGCACCTACAAGTTTTTTTCTATCTAGATATTTGAAGATGTACTCAACAAATGTTCAAATAGCTGTCTCGCTAGATCTTCCAGGATAGAATCCGGTTTGTGAGTCCTTAGTTATTTTATGTTTGTCAAGGTAAGATATCAGTCTATTGTACATAGCCCTCTCGATTATTTTGCTTATAATGCTGGGTACAGTTATTTGCCTATAGTTATCCGAATAACTTCGGAAGCTGAATACATATAATAATTATACACTTTACATACAAAAAATTCTCTCCGTTTTATTCATTTTTTTATTTATAGTTATCCATTGAGAGAGGATCATCATTTTTATGAATTGGAGTTACCACGCCAAGTTTAAGTTCTTCAGGAAATACGCTCGACTCAATAGATGAGTTTATTATATTTGTGAGTGTGCCAATTCCAAATAGTTTACTATAATATAACCTGTTAAAATAATATTCGAGTTATTAGAATACTGACCAGTAGATTGGCATCACTGTTACGCAGGTAAGTAGTAGAGGTCTGAGTTATAAATAGGACTACATCTGTATCCAGAATTTTGTATAATCTTCCTCTTGAAGGATCGACACACTTGTCGAAGTATCAAAAATAACGGTTTGGTGTTGGAATAAAACTGCAGCAAGATTCATTACTACACCAAAGGTTTCAAACAGTGCATCACAAGTAAACCTACTATCTCCATTTGTGAAACTCAATATCCGTTTCTCATAATGAAGATGATGAAATTTTGAAGGTTCTGTAATTTCTCTACTCAAGAAACCAAATGATAATTGTTGAAAAGTGGTAAACTTAGAAAACATTCACTTTGAAAACTGCATCGATATTAATTTCAGTAAAGTGAATGTTTTTCTCATGCAAGCGATGATGATGGTGGTAATTTTTGAAGACATTCTGATAGAAAGATTCGTTATTGAAGACAGTTTCATTATATCAAAAAATTATCTCACATCTGTCTCTTCATTATAAGTAAAATGTCTAACAGCAGTTCACATTCGACTTGGGAAATGCCATGAAAATCTTGAAGAACCGACATGTAGATTGCCTTTGTTGAGTACCAAGGCACTGAGAAATCATATTCAACAAAAAAGCTGATCAGTGTGCTACACACGAAACATCAACTCTGCATATGGGCCTAAACAATCTGTCCAGTTACCAGAATAATTTGTTCGTTACCAGATCAGTGAATGAATATAATAAACTGGAGTATGATATTACTATAATATACTGAAGAGCTGCTTCAACAAAGCAGTTATATTCTTTAAACGACATTTTTTCTGAAGGACTCAATATTTTATACTGGTTTGTCTGGGTTCATAACCATCCGCAACCTGAAAAAAAATCAAATATGAATCAATAGAGAATCCGCTGAAGTGTAGTAAAAGGCAAACTGGAGTGTTCAGCCGGAAAAAATACTGCGTAATATAAACTACTGGAAAGTCCAATTAGTCAGTAACTTGTCATATTCATAAATTTTTGCCTACAAAGTTGAAAACACTTAATATTAATAATTAGTCTGAAGAAAGGTTTGTTGAGTAACAGGATCAATTTCTTTTTAGAAAAAACAATAGTTTTCTTGCTGACATTTCGAATTCAATTGAATTCTTCCTCAGGGCTCTGTAACAATAACAATACATTTTCATAAACATACCTCCCACAAAACTTATACGATTAGTATTGGTTCAGTTTTACAAGAAATAATGAGTTGTTAATTAAATTACTCACCGAAAAGTAGTTTCTCCGTGTTGATATCACTATTTTTAAAACCATCAGACATATTGAAAACATTTAAAAGAAAATAAAAAACATTGCAGCAATTTCGAGACAAGACCAACACAAAACGACATGAAACAAACGAATGGCCTTATTTGTGTTCTGATAAGGTAGTATCTGTTTTTTAATCACAGACAGAAAGAAAATAATGAAAAAAGGGGTAAATCACTTAGGTATTTTTCTTATCAAATTGAAGTATGTCGTATTAAGGCCATCAACATCTCTTCTAGTGTTGACACTATCGCATTTGAGG
>WOGR01005955.1:0-13426 GCA_015342045.1 Leptinotarsa lineolata | reverse complement strand
ATATAGTGGTTTCTACAGTGACATATTCAGTAGATGATTCAGAATGAAACACTTTGTGGTGATGTCCAATTTACGTTAATGAGTAAATTGATACTGCTGGCTAGTTGGAGCAGGGCTACAAAGGGATTCCTAATACGTATTGAATATAGCAGACGAACTGGTAAGACGAGCAGGGACATGAAATTTGATCCAAGATAACATCAATGGTGACTTGATTTTATTATTTATAATATTATGAAGAAAAAACATCATCGTCAGGTTTCATCTATTTCCCAAAGACATTTTGAATTTTTCTCCATGATTAATAGACCTAACTGTTCTATAGTCAGGCCATAGATGATAATATTAAAAATGATATCTGAGAAATCGATTGTGTATTTTTCGACCTCTTTAGACGCAAACTCTAACTTTGGTCTAACTGAGAAATGGGAGAGCATTATAATAGTATTTATATTTGTAAAAGAAGATGTTCGTCTCATTATGAATCCTAACTTACGATTTTCCTATATAACTATAATATGGATATTTTTTCATAAACTGCACCTTACGATTTGATCTTCGCAAACTTTATTTTCAAAATATATCACATATTTTGCTATCATTATAGCTTTACCGTAGTGAATATTAAACTGAAAGTTAATTCTATTATATACTCTAATTTTTATATACCCCACGTAATCATATGATGTTCTCGGATGCGATTCCTAAATGTTCGGCCAGTTTGACCAATATATACCTTAGGACAAGTTCCACAATTCAATTTATATACTCTTGATTTCTCGAATTTGGATGTTTTGTCTTTATTATTTTCAAGTAACTTTTTCAATGTTGTTCTATATTCAATTTTATTATTCCAGAAAGAAACTGCGAAATAGCTTATTTTGAAAAAGATAAATAACCTATGAAAGGCTTACCTCTTATTTTCGATAGAAAAAATTATCAATTACGACAGAGTAATTTTGTTTATATATTAATTTTATGCAGAAACTTATCAGGGTATAAACTGAAAATTTGCCCTGGGAACAGTTATTTAGTTTCAATTTTCATTTTTTGAAAGTGTGGGAAGTGAATAATTCTAAAAAAGCATAATAAAAACTGCAATGTTATATTTATGAGATGAATGAAAGAAATAAAGTCGGAATAATAAAAAACTGAACACACTTTCATCAATCATCGAAGAAAAACTACTGAGCAAGGTTCAGACATGTACACAAAATATAGCATAATGTAGCAATTAAAACGAAATAAGTTGAATCAATAGAAGAAAAATATGGAAACATATTGGACTGAATGATGTCGGCCCAAAGCCACCAGGATATCCGATAGAGTCTACAAAAGATAATGATGAGTAAATGAATTTTTATCAACTTTCATTTTCAGTTATCAATGAAGAGCAAAGTTGCTAATGCCGATGGTATCCCAACAGCTCTAGCAGACTTAGACAAATTATAAATGTGCCAACGCCGTGTCTTGGACATAATTCAACAAAAATATTCTCGAACAGCCAAGCGACTCTGGAAGTACTTGTCTTTCACCGAGCAACATGCAAGTTGGTATTGATCTGCCAAAAAACTCTCCTCAATAGGACGACTTAACGAATTGGTCCTGGTCTGGATGAATGGAAACACTGGAAGATAGTGAAGCTGCTACATCCTTGCAAACAAGTCAATAAAAATTTTCTTGGACAGTCAAGCGGCGTTGGAAGCTCTTGGCTCCTACCGAGCAACGTCTAAATTGGTAGCAAATTGCCAATAACGACTCTTCTCAATAGGAAGACTTAACAAATTGTCTCTGGTCTGGACTTTCGGCAAAAACTTCCAGGATTAGCTCACTCCAAGGCGTTCATTCACCTTCGAAGCTTGAAACCAAACAGTTGTTGGACCTTAGTAGGGATGAACTACGATGTCTAACAGGCCTCCTTATAGGTCACTGTCGTCTGAATCATCATATGCAGAGACTCGGACTGTCGCAAGACAGTGTGTGCCGTCTCTGTTTGGAATATGGTGAAACAGCAGAGCATATATTTTGTGCCTGCACCGCCGTGGACCGAATCAGATTCTCAAAGTTTGGTATAACCACACTCTTACCATCTGACCTCAGAGATCACTCACCATACAAACTAATCGGCTTCGTCAAGAAGCTAGGTTTATTTGGTCGAGTTTGAATAGGTGTAAGCCATAATAAACTCTTGTGGGTTGCAGTGGAGGGTCGAATATAGACCCACTCACTTTTGACCTAACCTTACCTACATCCTTGCAAGGTAAGGCGTTGCAAGCGCTTTCATCGGATGAGAACCTGTCAGTGACATCGTTTTGTTCTGATAAACAAACAGTAGACCCAAACGTAAACGTGAACTGAATGACACAATTATTGTTGAGCCTCCATTTTGTTCGTTCGACCCATTTTAGTCTCGAGTGAATTACGAATAAGTACCACGTGCAAAATTTAGTACTAGCGCTAAATTGTAAAAACATTAAAGATAATATTTTTCTATCTCTTTCATGACTAAGTCTCTACGATATTAAAGTCATTCTCAATCAAGATCCTCCTGGTGTGGTAAAACAAAGACACACAAACACTCTACTAGATTAATATAGGCAGCTTTTCAGAAACAGCACTATTGTCTCATAAACCTTACTTTGAATAACTACAAAACCCAGATCATATACTTCCGAGGAATATTGTTCACACATATGCAACTCTATCCACAAGCGAAATTCGCCCAATTTTTCTCTACGAATTCAAATTGAAACAAAGCCCTGTCTAAACAGCCTGGAATATTAACCAGGCATTTGGCAATGATAGTGTATGGTAATCAGCGGCTGGTGTGATTCAATATAACTTTCTGCAACTGGACCAAACATTCACAGCGGAGTGCTATTATGAGGAGATCGACGACCCACCATACTCTCCAGACCTCTCGCCAAGCGACTACCATCTTTCCAAGCACTTCGATGACTTTCTCACCGCTAGAACATTCGCCAATCAGAACCAAGCAAAAACGGCCTTCGTCGACTTCATCGAATCTCGATCATACAATTATTGCAGCTCTAGTGTTGAGAAAAAGTATTTGCTTTGGACATATTCTGAATATTAATGTGCTGCAAATGTGAAAAGTAGACAGATACAGTCCTGTTGTCAAGTTTTTCACATATCTACCGAAAGAAATGAAGAATGGGACTAGAAGCAATGGTAGTTCAACCTGGTTATAGATTATCTGTTTAGAGATAAAATGAGACAAAAAAAGCGAACTGAATCAATAAAGCATTCGTGATATTTCAAATCATATAAAGGAATAATTTGTTCAGGCCAGTCTCAAACGCCCTACACTGTAGGTTGATGGACTGATACCTATCAGAAAACAACTACTCCCCTGGCTAATACCACGAAGGGCGTTGGATTATATCCGACGTGTGTCAGTGTAGGATTCTTCACAGAAGTAATTTCTGCATATACAGTTGGCAATACAACTGCCGGAATCGATTTACAATTATTGAACGGGCACACTTGCAGACCGGTTTCGGGCTATTTGGCCTCTCGTCAGTCCAAGGTCAGTCGATGATATTCCATAATGGCGTGAACAAATTGTTCCTTTATATGATTTAATTCATAGCCACTGACTATACGTGAAGAGTTTTCTTCCCTTATACGAGGAATTAGGCGAATTTCGGATATGCGGTTGGTTAGTACCTCGTTCACCAGGTGGGGCAGTGACAAACATGTTGTTTGTTGTTCGCTTCATCTTAGTTCGAGGAATGATATACTGCAAGGAATTCGAATTTTAATTATGGAATATCATCGACTCTATGTTGATGATGGCCACTGACGAGAGGCCAAATAGCCCGATACCGGTTTGCAAGTGTGCCCGTTCAATAATTGAAAATCGATTCCGGCAGTTGTATCGCTACCAGCATATGCAGGAAATACTTCAGTGAAGATTCCTGCACTAACACCTGTCGGATATAATCCAACGTCCTTCGTGGTATTAGTCAGGGGAGTAGTTGTTTTCTGATAGGTGTCAGTCCAATAACCTACAGTGTAGGGAGTTTGAGACTGGCCCAAACAAATTGTTCCTTTATTTGATTTCTATTCATGAGGGTTCCCGTTAGTAGGCGGATGGCAGCTGGTTAACGGAAAAACAGATTTCAACAGATGCTGTTACCGATCGTTCAACGAAAAACTGTCTCAGGAGGTTGATTCACCCCTTCAGGCTATTGAATATCATAAATCTACATATTCATTCCGTTCAGGAGTTTATTATGAAAATATCGCATTCCAACAAATTATTATTACAATCTTTATTCATCTGGTAAACTGTAAATTGAAGGAATTGGATTTCAATCTGAAGCTAATTTCAGCCTCATTAGGACAAGCCGTTTAAAAAAATATGATCTGAAAGAAATGTATGATACTGTTTGCTTTCATTTCGCTTATTTC
Source organism: Leptinotarsa lineolata (assembly GCA_015342045.1). Lineage (NCBI taxonomy): Eukaryota > Metazoa > Arthropoda > Insecta > Coleoptera > Chrysomelidae > Leptinotarsa > Leptinotarsa lineolata. The sequence continues at coordinate 8,989 of WOGR01005955.1, read as the reverse complement.
AACATATACATAGTCATTTCGATTCGGTAGGTAGGCAACATACCATACATAAGTAAGTATTGAGGATAACTTCAAATTTTATTTATCACTAATTCATTTGATAGGTAGAGAACAAAACATACATGTGTAGGTATTGAGGATAATCTCAAAATGGTTTATATCACCAATTTCAACGAAAATCCACTTCAATTTGTTAGGTAGGCAACAAGCCACACAGTAGAGGTCTCAAATTTTTTGTCACTAATTCAAAGTATAGTGTCTTTCAACGGGGACTTTCGAGCTTTGGCAATTGATATCGGTCATCTTGTTGAATATGCATCTGTTAAATTAGTTGTTATTCATTTAGACTGTTTTGCCATATCACCATGGACGGATATAGCATTGAACAACACGTGCAAATAATAAAAATGTTTTATCAAAATGGGTGTTCTGTTTAGGCAACGTACCGCGCACTTCGCCCATTTTACGGTCGCCATAATTGTCCTAACGAGAGGACCATACGCAAAGTAGTGTATGAATTTGAGTGCACTAGTTCAGTAAACGATCGACCGACAGCCGTACGTCGACGAAACGCAAGAACTGTCGAAAATATGGCCGCTGTCAACTGACCCTGCAACTGAAGGTTAACGACCATGAATAACGACGTGTGTCCTCTAAATGGGATCTGGAGCAGTTGGCAACTCACCCTAATTTTCATAAATAAATCATTTTCAGCGACGAGGCCCAAGAGTCCAATGCATCCCGAATAAGTCACTCTTTGGTGTGGATTTTGGGCTTGCAGCGTCATCGGTCCATATTTCTTTGAGAACGACGTTGGCAAGGACATCACCGTTAACGACGAGCACTATAGATCAACAATTACTAAATTCTTTCGGCCTGAATTGGATGATCTAGACACCAACTGTGGACACCAATGACATGTGGTTTCAACAGGACGGCGCTACGTGTCACACAGCCCATTCCACATTGGAAATTCAGCACGAGCGATTCGAGGGCATGGTCATCTCACATGGAGATGATGTGAACTGCCCACCGAGATGGTGCGATTTGACCCCTTCAGACTTCTTCTTTTGGGGTTTTTCAATCGCAGGCGAATGAGCCACAAACCAAAGCGGTCCTCAAAGCTAACATAACTCATGCCATCGGTCAAATCGAACGTTTCGGATGCGCTCCACCCAGAGAAGCCGTGGCGGACATTTGAACGATGTTATATTCCATATATAATGTCATCAATAGGTCTTTCAAATGAACTATGTTTCATTTAAATTTGAAGATAGAAAACGCTTAATGAGAGACCTTATATATCCACTTCGATTTGATAGTTGGGTAACAGACCACACGAGTAAGAAGTATCCACGATATTCCCAATTTTGTTATCACTAATTCCAACGTATATTCACTTCGATTTTGTAGATAGGCGACCACACATGAGTAAGTATTGAAGATGAATTCAAATTCTTCATCTCTAATTTCAAACTATATCTATTTCGATTGGATAGGTAGGCAACAGATCACGAATGAGTAGGTATCGACAATAATCTCAAAATTTTTATCTCCAATTTCAACGTATATCCCTTAGCCGAGAAAAAAAAACTTGTCCAAGGTATATCCAGTTCGATTTATTAGGTAGGCACCAAACCATACATGGGTACGTATTGAGGATAATCTGCAACTCTTTATCACTAATTTGTCTAGTTTTTTTTATTCAAGTTTTACAAATAATCAATACATAATCTTGATGAGATCTAACATGACCATTGAACGCCATCACCATTGATTTCAGATCAGCTCGTTGCCATACTCCACAAAAAGTTGTAATTATATTTATACCTTAATTTGCTTTTTGTATCGATTTTTGCTTTTATTCCATTTCATATTGTAAGTAACCTCAAGTTTTGTCCAAAATTTGTTGGTTACCCATTTTATTATCTGAAAAATATATTGTTCTACCTGTTCAAAGCACATTGTGCAATTGATGAAAATTGTGTTCTCTCATCTGGGAGGTACCTATTGTTTTTTTGATGTACAGTATTGTGAATGTTGTCCCCTTTACGTATAACGTCAGCATAAGCTAATAATCTAATAGTATTAGAGTCTATATACAAAGGTATTAAGTATGTCGGCAAAAGTGAAGTCACACATAAAATGAATAATTGGGGACTCAATGGAAAGCCTTGTAAAATGAATAGTCCATGTGTCTCTTCTTGTTAGTCTATCATATAGTTTCTTCTGTTGTTAGGTATTCTGAATATCAAATTGGACATATTATTTTCTACACCACACTGCAATAAGATGATTATACATTTTGATGATGACATAATCGTACGCTCTTTTAATGTCATCTACAAATACTACTACAACAATTTTATTGAATCCGACTGCAGTTTGAACATGATACTAAGAAGGCGTTACTGACCATGGTCCCCTTGGCAATTCGAAAAGGCACTTGATTTCTAAGTAGCTTTGGATGATGTTCAAATTTCCATTCTGAACATCGGTAGTTATTTGCATCATCATTACTAATTGTATCATTTTTTATGGCAATTAACAGAAAATTTTACCATGTCTCCAGTAGTGCCTCACCCTGTATAATTTTTTTATATCCATATACTTGCTTCAATTTTATCAGAAAATCAATGAACATACTATATGGTATACCCTCTCTTCCTGGTATAGTTATTTTGCTTGAATGTGAGTTTTCTTTCTAATTCTGTTATTGAAAATGATTTCGATTTTTCCATGGACTTGGATCTAGTATGTATACGATGTATTTGCGATTACTGACACAAAGAAATCTTTGAGGACTTTGTTTCAAATCTTAACAGATCTCCTAATATTAAATTTACAATTAGAATTGAAAACTAGGATTGCTCTTCAAGATGTTCAAGTAATTTCAAAACATCGTTTAAGAAAGATCGAAAACGGGCAACTTTTTTTAATATAACCGATTCTGTATCGTTGCCGATTTCCCTCCTTATCTTGGACACCTTGTCCAAAATAAGGAGGGAAATCGGCATGTATGTTGCAATGTGTTGCCTTTCCTAATTGTGATTTAGTTTTGAGAAAGAAACAAGATACAATAATTAAATGAGCTTCATCAAGTAGTTACAAAAAGTAATCATGCAATCCTGAGTGCAATTACTTTTAGTAGTTAGTAATCGAAATGTTCAACTACTTTTTACGATTATTTCATGAAATTTGACACTGTGATTACTAACTATGAAATGTTAACAAAGTTGGTTATTAGATCACATTTTGGTCATCACTTTACTCAGTAGGTTTTTTCTCGCAAAGGTATTTCCTTCCTTATGTTCTTGATACAAGTTATCTTTAAGGTGGATTCAACAAAACCCTTTGTTATTCATACTATTGTGTAATTGAATTTACTGAAAGGTAGAACTGAAAACTCAGTCTACTTCGTCTTCTGAAGACTGAGTCTTGTTTTGTGAAACGCGCGTATAGGAGAGTGTTTAAGTTCTGGTGTTTATGAACGGTGATTGTTTTGGATTTATTCTACGCCAGAGATTCCAGTTCTACCTATCATATAACACTATTCAAGATGCTCGTTTCATCAGGAAATAAAGCACTCAGTATAGTTTCACACGCCCTTTTCCAACCAAATTGGCGTCAACAGGAAATGAAATATAAACTATAGTTCATCACGTGGTGACGCCAAAACATGGTTTGTGAAACGAGCGTCGAGAAGAGTATTACAGTTCTGGCGTGTTAGTACTTTTTGTATGAATTTCTTCAAAAGTTTCATTGAAATATGTGGTTCTTTTGATTTTTTCAACTGCAGTATGTGTTTTAGTCATGATTTGTTGTAACCAATGTATTTATTCATGAAAGTCTTTCCTTGTTCTACGTGGCGTATTGGACTCCTACAAAATGTTACAAAACAAATTATAGTGGCTTTATGAGTAATATCACAAAATATTTTTTTTGAAAAATTATATTTTTTTGTGAAGATGTAATGTGAATAATAAATAAGTTATGAGGGGTGGATAGAAGCTAAATTTCAATTGCATTATTCAAACCAAATTTAAAATTTGATTTCTTCTTAGTAGGTGCTGAAAGAGGTAACTCTCCTTTCTTCCATACATTTTAGTGTTTGTTGAACTCCAATATTTTTAAGCACGCTTCTACCATTGATAGTTTGCAATTTTTTTATGTTCTGTTATAAGGTGTTCAAAGTTATAGCACGTAAGCCAGTAACAGATTTCACTTCACCCAATTGTGTTATGCAAGTGTGGTCGATGTCAGCTGAATCATCATAGGTGTGCAACTGTTGATAGCTTCTTCAGGAAATGCTGCAAAAAAAAGTCATTTTTTATTTTCTCTGAAACTAAATATTTATTGCATAAGTAAAGATCTTCTCCTATCCGCTACTAATCAGAATTTCTGACAGTACTTGACCACACTATATTAATTTCATAACAAATTGTCAGTTATTTGACAAAAAGGGTGACAATTGGAAAGTATCATTTTGAAATTACCCATTTCAGTCTCGTCAAATATAATTCTGGTATAACAGTCTGATAAACTGTTCCATGATTTGAAAGTATCGTTTTTGCTAACAATTATTTTTTCTTATCAAGATTAAAAAGTAAAATGGTAATGACTTCAACTCAACTCAAAATTCAGTATTTATTCTGATAATGACAACATCAACATTTTGTCTTTATCAGAAGACTTAAATTATATTGTACAATGAAAATAAAAGATATTTCAGAGAACATACAGATATAACCATCAAAAATAGTGATATAATTCAAATTATATGACATACTATGTTGTAATCTGTGTTATTGATGACTTGTTTATTTTGTGAAAATTCATGATCACTTTAATAAGATGAATGAAAACACTTTTTTGTCTAATTTCCACTACGTTTATTTATTCTTACGACCGTTTTCGGGGGTTTAACCCATTCTCAAGTAAAACTTGGTTCCTAAGTACCCGAAGTGTCTCTGTAATAATAATATTTTTTCAACTTTTGGTATGGCATTTGTTTGAAGGTGATTGACAATGTTGCGTGGTGAATTTCATCAGTTCGGACTTGCATTGTCTAATAATGTATAAAATGATGTTAAATCCAAATATATTAAGCAAAGCAAATATATTAAGCGAAAAAAAAACCTGAAATGAATTAACAGTGAAATAAAATACAAGTAAAAAATGGAACAATTTAAACAAAAAAGATGTAAATAAAATTAAAAATTAAGCGATTTCAAGCCACGTTACGATTGTTAGTATCCACAATAGTCTTCGAGTGATGACTGGACTAATTCCTCCGAGAGATGACTATTTATGGGTCATGGGGTAGGGATTTGTTCCAGTATAGTTTTGTTTCTTTGAGAATTTGGAAGACGACTTCTCTATAGTTTTCCTTTGAAGTTCTTGAGCAGTTGAACTAATCTGGATATCTTCAGGTTCTTCTTCGGATAAGTTGTGATGGTTTCTTGGAATATTCGGGATAGGAGGGGCACAGTTCGATTGTGCTTGTTCAATGTCTTCTCTTTTCTTCGATTTTCTTCAGTTGCTCCACTGTGTATTGGATGTTATTGACATACAGAATATTTCCTTTAATGTAAGACTCCACTACCTTCTTACTTCTTGCGAGTTATAGATGTTTTCTTAGCAGTCTGTTTTCTTTTCTCTGTTGGTAAGTATCAGTGAGTTCCTTAATTTTTTCCAAGATATTCTCAGCTTCGGTAATATCGAAGATAAGGACTAATAGCAGACGATATAAAGATTAATCTGTTGAACAATTGGTAAAAAAGTTGATATACATATGATTTCTGATCATTATGTTATCATTTGTGACATTGGTAAAATCACGCGATTGGACTCTCATTTTACATATGAATGAAGTTAACCATATGGTTACATTTTTTAATGACTTAAATTTAGTATACAGCATAACAGCTCCGATTGAAATAGCATATGAGAATTGTTTGTTTGAACAATATGAACAATATGAAATATAAGAGATTTTTATTTTAAAAAATGGTAGTTGATACATGTTTCATATTTACTAAGGCAAGTATTTCTACAATAAAGCTATACAAATGATGCATACTCCATATTCTAATACAGTCTTTGTAAATTAAAAATTGAGAATGCTTTTATATGCTTCTGTAATATTCAAATAGCCCCTTCTGGTACTAAAAAAGTATTGTATAAAAAAGAGGTCTGGTAATTGGTCACCAAAAGGAATAAAGATTTCTGACTGTTTAATAGTAGTTCTCTAGAAAAGAAGTTGCACCTGATGAGACCCTAACATGTTAATGTGATAACTCTAATAAAATTTGTAATTTGGTCTGGCACTGAATTTTGAATTGCGCTGTTGCAAATTACATATTTTTGTTTACTGATCACAAATTTTCAAAATGGTTGAATCTACTTTCAGACATACGCCATTCAAAAATGCAAAATTTCAAAAATGGATTATTTCAGGGGCTGATTTCTGGTGAAGATATGTAAAATGGTACCTTCTTTTCATTATCACATGCTGTCGTCAACTATATTTTAATAGCTGCATATAAATAAGTTGAAAGTTTGGGTGGAGCATTAACATATTTTATATTTGTTCCTCCACGTTCTGAAACTTCTACTCCACTCTATTCATTTTAACACTGAGTATTCCAGTCTTCAATGACCCACTCTTACCTCTGCCATGTTTACAAAAGTGTTTCCAATGTATGAACAAATGAATTTCATTAATCTCAAGTTACAATTCAGATATGTACTGTTATTGCCCATTTCTAGAAATTTTAAGTTGGTTAAATATTTCTGAATTTATCAAATTCAAGTTTTCAAAAATTCATCTGTAACTACTCTCCTTATACCGCTTGTGAGTCATTCATACCAGGGAAGAATGTTGTCAATACTGTTTTTATTCCTTCCTGAAAACATGAAGTTGGCTAAATAATTCGGAGTTTATCAAATTTCAGTTTTTTCAATATTCATCTGCAACTCCACCTCTTATAAATAAATTTCATTAACCTCAAGTTACAATTTAGATGACTTGTGAATTATTCATGTTATGGGTGATGTTTTCAGTACTGTTGTTATCCCTCTCTGAAAATATGAAGTTGGTTTAATATTTAGGAGTTGGTCAAATTTAATTCCCGTTCATTAGACTGTTCAATAAAAATTTTAAGGCACAGATAATAAACATTTAATATATCTTATTTATATCACAGTAACTGAGAATGCGAATTTAACATATCAATATATTTTTATGAATGGTGAAAAATATCCGACACCACTGGCAATTTGGCAGCTGAACACAAAATGGTAGATTTAAAATGACAGTGGTCTGCACAGCAGTAGTTAACGATCAGAATATTTACTACTGAATATTTCCACCTCTTTCTGTACTTTTGTTTTATTTACAATATTCCAACTTCATTCAGATTTCAATTCTTTTTGTTCCACTCAATTGTGCCAGTGGAAGTTCAAAAACTGAGTGGATTGATATGAACAGAATAGGTTTCCATATATATATATTAGTACAATATTGTGAAATTATTACAAAATGGTTCAACTTACTGATGGCCGTGTCGAAAAAGATGTTACAATTAAAAATACGAAGCATGTCAATATAATAAAACAGGTCACTAATTTAAAAAGGATTGAATCCACATTGTACAGTGAAGAATGTTAGCATTTATTTGCTAAAAATCGTTATTTGTTTGAAAATTTTTAAAACTGGTAAAGGCCAAGCGGTTGAAGAAACATGGAGACCACGGAATGAAAATTGACAGTTTCAGCTGTCATATGAAATTTTGGTGTGATAGTTGGAATATGTTGAATACAGAACAATAATATTAGAAGGTGCAAGTGTGATTAGAGACAACTGCTGATTTTTCAGCATATCAGCAGTTTTTAGCCAAATCGAATATGTAAAATTAGCTTTCAGAAATCTGAAGACTATCAATAAACTGTTTTCCAATTTAAAAGACAAAAAAGATATCATTAACTCATCCAATGTGGTTTATTCCATCCCTTGTTCCAGTTGTGAGAAGATTTATATTGACCAAGCAAGTAGAAAATTAAAAGATACAATTACTTCACACAAGAGTGCAACCTTTCCAAGCACACATTGACTCAGATCATGGATTTTATTTTGAATATGTTCAAATTTTAGATTCAGATAATAATACTCAAAAAAGAACTTTTTTATTATTTCTTTGGATTAAGCAGTTAGAAACACAACTTTTTTCTCTCTTGATTTTTTTTCGTATCTTGCTTAGTTTTTAAGGAAAAGAAGTCGACCTAATTGCTTATCCCTGGACCTCGCAAGGAATAAAATGGGGAATTAAATGTTCCGTTTGAAAATTATTATTTTTACAATTCTTCATTACTAATTGTGTAACAATAACAACAAATATTAAATAATATTAACTAGACTAACGAATCGCACTAAATTAAGTGTTGGAAATGGCCTCCTTCGGCTTCAATACAACCGTCTAGCCGCCGCATCATTGAATTTCGCACTCTTTTGAAAATAACTGGAGTATTTTTTATTATGTCACATGAGTAAATGATTTTATTTCGTAGATCCTCTTCAATTTGAACAGGAGTTTTGTATACCAACGCTTTAAGGTGTCCCCAGAAAAAACAATCTAAGGGATTCATTTCAGGCGAGCGAGATTGCCATTGGTGTGGGCCTGATGTCTCAATCCAGCGATTATGATAATTTTCATCCAAAAATTGTCGTGCCAATACACCAAACTGTGGTGGAGTACCATCGTGCATGTACCACATACGAAATCTTTCTATGACTGGAATTTCTTCTAAAAGTCCAGGTGGAACAGATTCTAAAAACCTTCGGTATTCTTCTCCAGTAAGTCTAGGTGGAAGAAAGTGAGGCCCAATGAGATAGTCACCGACAATTCCAACCCAAATATTAAAAAAAAACTGTTCTTGAAAAGTCATGTGGATTGTTTTCGGCCCAAATGTGGAAGTTAATAATTGAATT
>WOGR01005954.1:0-13427 GCA_015342045.1 Leptinotarsa lineolata | reverse complement strand
GAAAACCATAGCATCAAAGTTTGTCCAGCAAACCCCCCCATGCCACATACGGTCGAAGGCCACAGAAATATCAAGCTCAACAGCTTTTAACTCTCAATGTTCCTTGATTGCGTTATTCCAAATATGGGTGACATACGATGAGAAGTCGCCAGTTGAATTTTGTTCTCGAAAACCATATTGATGATTGCTCAAGATGTTAAAGCCTCCCAAATATTTGTGGATACGTTTGTTTACGGTTTTCTCTATGATATTTGATATTACTGATAGCAAAGCTACTGATCTATAGTTATTTGGGAGATTTTTCGTGCCCTTTTTGGGGATAGGCTGAATGCAAGCAACCTTTCAACACGAAAAGAAAACCCCTTTCTTGTAAGACAGGTTGAAAAGTCTGCAAAATACTGGTGCGAGTTCATTGGCGCACTTTTCAATCACGATGAAGGGCACTCCATGAGGACCAGACATCTTGTTGATGTTGGGCTGCTTCAGAATTATCCTAACTAGACGTTGTCAAAGATTAATTTTCGATATTTTGGATTCTAGTGTAGGAATAGTGAGTTGTGTCTTTTATAAAAAATTGACTGTGAAGTGAGATGCATTAGTATATTTGCTCTTCCTATGGTTGCCGTTGCAATTGAACAACTCGCTCGTGTTAGTGGTGAGATTCTGGATTTCATAAAATTTTGATCAACAGCTTCAGTTAATGATCAGAAAGATCTAGATCCGTTGGGATCAGCAAGCAGTTTTTCCCTAAATATCTGATTATGAGGTTCTTTGCTTTCATTCATTTTTAAGTTTGCAGGTGTTGCGAGCATTAATAAACCTACTTCGGTTTTTGGTACTGGGATTTTTGCGCCACTTGCCTATAGTTGGTATTACACATTTAATGAAATCTCAATACTATTCGGGGTGCTAACTGTGTTCAACGGAACTGACTGGTACTTGATGAAACCTACTGATATAGGACACAGTTCTGCTTAAAAAAGCTACTGTATTGCAAACTTAGTGTCAACATATCGAAAATCACAATAAACTCCATTAGTGAGGGCCAAATGTGTTATCTATTGATAGAGAGTGGATATGAATACATATAATGCGTAGTAGAAACTATTGCAATAACGGCCATGAGCTGAAAACTATTCCTATCAATATTTGTAACTGCCAAATATCTTGATGCATTTTATAAGTTAATTCAAAAGTATTTGAATATTTGTCACCATCGAATATTTTTATTTTGTGGTGTGAAAAATACAAAATTTTCAACAATTTCAATTATGGAATAGTTAGGAATTTTTTATATTCTCGGGTGATATGTTGAATGCAGTGGGTTCAAAAATTGGAACTTTTGTAGGCATAGATATTATATGCCCATTTTTCTTGTGAGTGTCGTGACTATCGGTTGTTGTATTAACGGTTTATTCAGTTCATAACATTGTTTTTATACTAATTTGTAAAAAAGCTATTTCACGTCCATGACTTCTGACTAAACAATGTATCGCTTAAATATTAGGAGTCTTTGCATATGAACGTTTCTCTGAATTATTTCATGGGATCGCCTTCACTTAACATGCAGTGTTACCTGTCCTTCAGCTGGTAAAACACTACAACCACGATAGTCTAGTCGAGAAGTACTTTTTTTCAAACTTTTTTCAGCATTCTCCGAAAATTAAGGTTGAGATGTCATTCGATTCGGAATAGCGTCTAGAAAGTTTTTGAAAACGGACTACTTTCGGATATGAAAAATTCAAAAGTTATGAACAATTCGGTGTAAAATTGGTTCGGTTTTTTGGAAATATCATAAAAACTAATTGAGATTTTTGAAATCGGAAAAAAGATTTGAAAAAAAAAAGAAATTTCCTATAAAAAAGTCCTGGCTCTCGAAACTGTAGGACCAATATGCTATGATTATTACGGTTAGGAATCGATTTCCGTTCGAAATATCAAAAAAATTATCATATTTCAGTTATTTATTAACAATTTTCTGCATTTTTGAATGAAAAAGTTTGATGAATAATCAAATTAATTTTTATTATCTTAACTACTGTTTCTTTATCAAAATGATTTTTTAAAATTTTTATCACTTTTTGTTTAAAAATTTGTCATAAACAAATGCATTGTTTATATCATAATTGAATTTTTTCTGAAATCTCAATCTTTGATAAAAATTATGATTAGAAAAAAAGCGATTTTGAAAAAACTTCTACAATGCAAAAAACGCATTTGTTAATTAACAATTTTTACCACTAATCATTGATATCAAGGAACCATTTTTTGAATCATTGAATCATCATTTATCTTGTTTTTCAATATTCGGAAAAAAATACATAAATTTTTAAATTTTTCCATTGTTTATTAAATAAACAATTTGTAATGAACAAATGAATTTTTTCAATTTATTTTTTTCTAGTTGCAATTATTGAATGGAAAAGAACCATGTATTCTCTTCAATTTTTTCCATTTCTTACCGAATTTTATAATTTTTGCCCTCCATAACTCAATTATTATCATCTATTTTTTTATCATTTGAATTACTGTATTTATTAAACTAATGGAGATACAATAAAAAATCTCGAGACTCATTTTTTCTCCATTGATCAAAAAATATATTTAGCCTTGGGATGAAGAAAAATGGATCCTCAATATTGATAATAAGTGGTAGAGAAAATTGTTAAATAACAAATGCGTTTTTTGCATCATTCATTTTTTTCAAAAAACGCTTATTTTTAAAAATCATAATTATCATCAAAGATTAAGATTCTACAAAAAAATCAATTATGTCATAAACAATGCATTCGTTCATAATAAATTTCCAAACCATAAGTGATAAACATAAAAAAATATACTTTCATGTAGCTTCTGATGGAAAAACATGATAATTATAATAATAAATTTTTTTTCCGATTATTTATTGAACTTTTTCATTCAAAAATACAGTAAATTGTTGATAAATAATTGAAAAATAACAATTATCTAACATTTCGGACGGAAATCGATTTTCAATCGTTATTATCATAGCTCTACGTGAGGAAAGAAATTCCACACATATAGTTTAAAAAATATCACACTTGCAATATTGATAATCGAGTGATAAAAATTTGTTAATTAACAATAGCGTAATAAATCTAATAATTGCAATAAAAACTTTTCACTGACAGATTATTGTTCATTCATCTTTTGACTATATGCCTGAATTTCTTTATTCCTCAAATTATATATTTTATATGGTGAATTTTTTTTGTAAAAACGGCCCAAACAGGCACGGCTTACGCGCGGCTAAACACCTGAATTCGAGCTCATTTTCAGGGCTTCGGGAAAATTATAAATATAGGTCCTACAGTTCCGGTAGTTGGGACTTTCTTATAGAAAATTTTTTCCTCTTTCCGAAACTTTTTTTTATGTCAAAAATCTCGATTAGTTCTTGAGATATTTTCAACAAACTAAATCCTTTTTTTGTTCACTATACCCTTTGCAAATTTCATTTCCGAAATTCGTTCGTTTCCAAAAACTTTCAAAACGCTATTTCGAATCGGATGACACCTCAACCTCAATTTTCGGAGACTGCTGAAAAAAGTTAGAAAAAAATCACTTCTTGAGTACAAGTATTTCTTACTTGGTGGTTTGAGTAATTCTGAATTCATTTTTATGGCAGCAAATGTTGAGCCTTTCGACATCTACCGCTATACTGCGAAGACAATAATGTTTTGTATGTGTTGATGAATTTTGAACAAGCATTGGACCGAGCATGTGGTGTTTTCCTACCAAATTTCGAATACACTGACCCATTACTTGGTGAAATAGATAACACTATTCATGTTAATAATTACCAATTATCGCAATACAGAATTCATTTCCAATAAAATTTTCACTACAAGAGTAGTTTCCTCAGTTCGAATGATACTTTACACTACTTTACGATGCAATATTTATAAATTATCGATCTCAATTTTGAAAGATTACTAATTGATTAACAAGTAGTTATAAGATCAAGTATCCACCAGGTACAAATTAGGTTTGAATAACTCTAGGAAACATACAGAGGAAGCTATTTGAAGACGAAGCCCTGGAAGATAAAACGAACTCACCTATAGAAGTGATCATGGATATACTAGGATGCTGTATACGGAACTGCTATTTCTGACTGAAGGACGGAAGACTGCCCATGGGATCGCCATTTCCACCAGTTGAAGCCAACAGATATATGGAGTGGTTTGAAACTCTGGCTATTGAAGAAGCCCTAAAGTCTGGTTGATATACGTTGACGACACTTTCATAGTATAGAACTATGTGAATACAGAAAAAGACATTTTTCTGAGGCACATTAACAGCGAAAGACCTTCCATTACCGTCCACAAACTCAGTTTGTTTGTGGAGATCGAATCGTAAGGTGTAGTTTATGAAATTACTATAGAACTTCACCAAGTATTGGTTAAATGACTCAGAAAAAAGGGAAAATTCACAGCGGAATGCCATTCTTAGACGTATTGGTGAAGAGGACCGACACTGACTGCAAAACATCTATATACCGGAAACCCACTCACGCGGGACAGTTCCTGAATCACAAATCTGACCACCACCAATCTACCAAAAGAGAAATCATCAAGACTCTTGTGATTCAAACTCTGTAATATGAAGAAAGATCTCTAGAAGAATCTAGGCATCATCAAAAATATATTCATCGGTATGGTTACTCCAAAGTGATGGTGGAACAGACTTCCGCTGGAATATGACAAGAGCCTCGCAAGGAAGAGAAGCCGTCACAACCAGTGCTTGTGCTTTCCTACGTGAGAGGATTGGCGGAAAGAAAATAAAAGTTGGGTCCAAGTACAATATCAGAACATACTTCAGATCTGAAAACACCATTCGTAGCAATACAAAATCCAGGCCACCAAACGAAGACTGCGATTCCAGGCCACCAAACGAAGACTGCGATTCCAAGAATTGCAATTACTGGATACCCTGTGATTGCGGCAAATCCTCTATCGGTGAAACTAAGAGATTATTGAAAGTTCGCATTTTCGAGCACAAGAAAAATATACAGTGAGCAGAAACCAGCAAATCTGAAAAAGCAGGGCGTGTTTGGACTCATCAACATGATATCAAGTAGTTCCAAGCTGATATTATCCACAGGGAGAAACACTGGTTTAAGATAAATTCTAAAGAAGCTGCGTATAAGTTTTCCAACGATGCTTTCAGCCAAGCTAGCGTAGAGATATGCAACATATGGAAAGCTGTAAACAAGCGAAAAACGGTCCACTCCCGCTGAACCGGTGAAGCGGAAAGATGGAAGAGGGGATAGGTGGAAGATCTCGAATGACCTATAAATAGTCATCTCTCGAAGGAATAATCCAGTCACCACCCGAAGATGAATGTGGATACTAACAACCGAAAAGTCATGAAGTATCTTGGTTTGAAATCTTTTCTAATTTTTCAATTCATTTTTGAATTTCTGTTATTTTTATTTCCATTCTTCTTTATTCCTGCTTACTCTGAGGTCATTTTCATTTTTTGTCTGGATTATTTCATTTGCTTTGTATTTCCATTTCACGGTTTATTGTTTAATATAACTGATATTTCAGCTATCCATTCCGATTTTATTTTTTGTTTTATTAATTTCGAATTATATCAGACAATGGAAGTCCGAAATAATGAAGTTCATTATGTTTTTTTTTGTTAATTTTTGTGATAATCTGGTCAGAAAAGTTACTCGAATAAATTGTTTCGAATTTTTCTCTAGATTACATATACTGGTGAATATATTTTATGTATATTACAGGAATCACTTATAACTGTTGATGTGTATATGTGTGACAAGTTTAAAAGTTATTCATGTACCAATGAATGTTGGATGTTGACCAATAGTTCTTTTAAAGATATCTATGAGAATTTCAGCTAGTATGACATCTTCTTTGTTGTTATATATGGTGCTAGTGAAGGGTGGATATCTGAATAAATTGAAGGGTTTGGGTAGCATTTCAATTTATTCCCATTCATTCTCTCCAGAAGAGGGGCGCTTGAGAATTTGTGACATCGAACGAAACATATTAGGAATTAGGTGAATTGAATATTGAAAAATATTAATTTGCAATGTTGCACGGTAGAAACACTTGGTAGACATATGAAAAATGCATACAAATTGTACATTTTCAAAGATACCTATCAATTTCGTATCAATTGATTTACGACTGATAATAAACTGAATCGATAAGATATATCACGTAGTATTTGATAGATGTCAAATTCCAAAAGTAAGTGATGAATACAAGAAAACCACGATGGTTTCTCTTTGAAACAGTTCATCTCGAAAACGGTTCAAAATCAAAAAAAAATCTGAACAAAGTCAATTTGAAATTAGATGTAGACCTAGAAGAAATGGAAATATACAGGGTGTATAGACATAACGCAGGTCGAATAGACATAACTATTAACATCTACTCTGATCAAGTATCCTTATGTCAACATAGAATTTTGTTAAAAACATAAATTAAGTGAAACAGATGGCAGTGTATAACAATTCCAATCAGAGTCTGATTTATCACATCTTCGACAAAAAACTATTCAAACAAGCCGTTGAACAAGTGAACTTCTACATGAAATAAAATACAAACACTTTGAAAATACTGACATATACAAGAAAGGCGATAGAAAAGGTAAGTAAACTACTAACTGAACAGAAAATCAACATTTCATACAAGACTGATAACGCTTTAGGTAGACATATGAAAAATATCAAATCAAATATCCACAAAATCACCAAATCGGATATTTACAAACCAAAATGTGACTCATGCTCGAAAGTTTTCAGTTGAAGAATATCTGGAAATTTCGAAACCAGAATATTTGAATACAAATAAAGTTTTGAATCGGATGAGTTCAATTCAACCTATGCATGTCATCTGTTAGAAAACAACCACGACTTCGACATAAACTACGACGTACTACATGCAGAAAATGAAAGACAAAAATTGAACCTGGAAGTGGATGAATATGACCAATTGAATCATCTATTGAACGACCAACAAGAAGTTGATTTCCCACCACCCTCAAATTGATTTTCATGAAAAATCTACTAGAATAAGTTGAATCAATGATAACAGTAAATCCACCTGCTGGCTATCTGTTCTTATAGCTGCCTCATTACCAATTGGTAATCTCTATTGCATTGCATAGAGTACCTGATGAACCCACTGTTATAGTGAAACGCTTATGTTAAATGAAATCTATACTGTGAAAATGTGTGATAAAAACATGAATAGTTTCCCGATGAGTGATTGCTTGAGGAATACCAATTGAAACCCCAAATGAATCATAGATGATTGAACAGGAAACTGAGCGATGATTAGTTCAAGATTCCATACAGAATTGTTTTTTTATTCCAGGGCTAGCTGACCTAGCGAACTCCGTAAGACGACTCAAAATCGATGAATATTGTGTTGAGGATTCATCTTAGGTATACAAACTTTATTTTAGAGTGTTTGTGAAGCACGAAGTCGAGTCATACTAACATGGCTGATGCTGCCAGTTCACTTCCATGATAAGCTGTAGATTTTATAGTCGATTTATAAAAAAAGTAGATAACATTCAATAGATACTCATACATGGTGATTATCATTATGAATAGTTATTATTATCTACACTCAAACACTAAAATTTGAGAGCCAGTAGATCTGGCAACACCGAACACGATGTCTTTCTCATCCTATTTTTTTCATCGTCTGCGATGAATTGATTTGCAATATTCCTCGGTCTAATTAACGTTATGTCCTCTTCGTGAATGACTGAATCTTTGTTCTCGCGGCACTGTCAATAATATTTAACAGATTTTACTCTAGTTGAGAAGTGCTTTTTTTTAACTTTTTTCAGCAGTCTCCACAAATTATGGTTGAGATGTCATTCGATTTGGAATAGCGTCTAGAAAGTTTTTGAAAACGAACGACTTTCGGAAATGAAAATTGCAAAAGTTATAAACAATTTAGTGAAAAATAAAAAATGGGTTCAGTTTTTTGGAGATATCTCAAAAACTAATTGAGATTTTTTGAATCGAAAAAAAGATTCGAGAAGAGAAAGACATTTCCTATAAAAAATTCCAGACCAATATTTATAAATTTCCTGGAGCCCCAAAAATGAGCTCGAAATTGGGTGTTTACCCGCGCGTAAGCCGAGCATGTTTGGGCCATTTTTATGAAAAAAAAAATTTAAGCATATAAAATACATAAATTGATGAATGAAAAAATTCAGGCATATACTCAAAAGATAAATGAACAATAATCTGTTGGTAAAAATTTTTTAATGCAATTAATGATTTATTATGCTATTGTCAATTAACAATTTTTTATCACTCGATCATCAATATTGCAAGTATGACAGTTTTCAAACTCTGAGTGTGGAATTTTTTTCTTTTTGTAGAGCTATGATTATAATGGTTAACAATCGATTCTCGTTTGAAATGTTGAAAAAAATTTTTTTCAGTTATTTATAAACAATTCACTGCATTTTCAAATGAAAAAGTTTAATAAATAATCAAAAATTTTTTTTTTGTTATTATCACTATTGTTATTTTTATCAGAAGCTACATTGAAATAATTTTTTTCAATTTTTATCACTTATCAGTCAATATCACTTATTGAGATGGTTGTGAACGAATATATAATATGCCATTTTGTAGCTACGGCCATCTTGAATTCGCATCTTTTCCAAAGTATACTATTATTCTACTAGTCGAGTTCTGTCATCTGATACCCATATTGGGATGATTGTGAAACAATATGTAATCCGCCATTTCGTAGCTATGGCCATCTTGAATTTGCGTCTTTTTCAAAATGTACTTCTTTTCTACTAGTCAAGCTCTGTCGTTTGATACCAATATACAGGTAGTTGTGAGAAGATATGCAAGTATTCAGCCATTTTGTGGCTGCGAACATCTCGAATTTGCATCTTTTTCAAGATGTACTACTATTCTACCAGTCAAGTCCTATCATTTGATACACATATTGGGGTGGTTGTGAAGAAATATGTTATCCGCAATTTTGTAGCTGCGGTCACCTTGAATTCGAATCTCTCGCAAAGTGTACTACTATTCTACTTGTCCTGTTATTTGATAACCATATTCAGGTAGTTGTGAGAAGATATGCAAGTAATCCGCCATTTTGTAGCTGCATTCATCTTGAATTTGCATCTTTTTCAAAGTGTACTGATATTCTTCCCGTCAAGTTTTGACATCTGATATCCATGTTGAGATGGTTATGAACAAATATGTAATTCGCCATTTTGTAGCTGCGGCCATATTGAATTCGCAAACTTTTCCAAAGTATATTATTATTCTACTAGTAGAGTTTTTTCATTTGATACCCATATTGGGATGATTGTGGAAAAATATGTAATCCGCAATTCTGTAGCTACGGCCATCAAAATATACTACTATTCTACCAGTCAAGTCGTATCATTTGATACCCATATTTAGGTAATTGTGAGAAGATTTGCAAGTATTCCGCCATTTTGTGGCTGCGGCCATCTTGAAGTTGCATCTTTTTCAAAGTGTACTACTATTTTACCAGTTAAACCCTGTCATATGATACCCATTTTGAGATAGTTTTGGAAAAATATGCAATCCGTCATTTTGTAGCTGCGGCCATCTTGAAGTAGTATCTTTTTTAGAGTATACCACTATTCTACTAGGCAAGCCCTGTCATTCGATATCCATAATGAGTTTGTTGTGAGAAAATATGTAATCCGCCATTTTGTAGCAACGGCCATCTTGAATTCGTGTCTTTTCCAAAATGTACCACTATCCAACCAGTCGAGTCCTGTCATTCGATACACATATTGGGGTGGTTGTGGAACAATATGTGATCCGTCATTTTGAAGCTGCGATCATCTTGACTTCGCATCTTTTTTAAAGTATACTATTATTCTGAAGGTCAAGTCCTGTCATTTGATACACATATTGAGGTGGTTGTGAAAAAATATGTAATCCGCCATTTTGTAGCTGCCGCCATCTTGACTTCGCATCTTTTTCAAAGTATACTATTATTCTACTAGTCAAGTCCTGTCATCTGATACCCATAACAAGGTTATTTTGCAAAAATATATGAACCGTCTTTTTTTAGTTGCGGCCATATTGGATTCACAATGATAGAGAATTTTTCAATTATATTTTCATCAAAACTGAATCTGTGTACCAGATTAATCTGTCAACAGGGTTGAATTTCATTCACTTAATTTGATCCAAATGAATGAATGAATAAACGAACAAACAAACAGGGCAACCTAAATAAAACCGTTTAAATAAAAATTAATGAAATATAAAATATACTAAAAACAGCATAACAGAAGTGATCAGATGGGTAACATAAAAAATCATTATCGAAAATGATAGGAAAATACTATGAAATTTGAAAAATTAGGGATGCTCATTTGTAAAGAAAACAAATTATTGCCATCTGAAATGAAAGAGAATGGGTTGAACAATAAGTAAAATGTCAATCATATGCAAACAATTGGAATGAAGGTAATATAAAACTGAAAACACGTAACCAAATGAGTAAACAATGAAAAAATGAAAATAAGGAAAAATGATTCCAAACCAAGCTACTTCACGACACGTTTCGATTATTTGTATCCACAATCATTCTCAAATGAAAACTGATGACTATTTCATCTTTATTTTTTATATTACTTTCATTTTTATCCATTTCATACAATTCACATTTCACTTGTTATTTGAACTATTTATTTTCATTTCCGACTACAATAATTTGTTTTCCTCACAAATCAGTGTTCAATTAATTTTTCAATATTCTACCAATTATTCAATTCATTTCATTCCTCTTTTCATTTCTGATAATCATTTCTCTATAAAAATCTCAACTGAATATTTTGGCCGACTTTCTTCATTAGTCCAAAAGTAACTCAACTATTGACATGACTTTCATGAATTTCGCTCACTCAATTAAATAAGATTTCGTTCTGAATTCGAAAGTTGGATTGCTTTCCAATAGTTATTATTTTTCCTTTCTGTTCAATTCCTTTTTCGCATCATTTTCGTGAAATTTTCGTCCGGACATATTATGTCGCGAAAGACATAACATGAATGGTAATGGTGGAATTCAAATTTTAATTGGTACTTTGTCAAATCTAGGAAAACACTTGGGAATTTCTGCTCTCTCTCTCTCTTTCACTAGTACATTTTCAAGTCTCTTCCTAGATTTAAAAGCTATTCCTTACGATTGATTATTTGGCAACATCGCCGGATGCAAAATAGTTGTTATGTACAAATAATATACACTTTTGGATTCAGAAAAGTGCTAGATATGTGAACAAAATATATACAAGAAATCAATATAGATAGTGGAGCGAA
Source organism: Leptinotarsa lineolata (assembly GCA_015342045.1). Taxonomy (NCBI): domain Eukaryota; kingdom Metazoa; phylum Arthropoda; class Insecta; order Coleoptera; family Chrysomelidae; genus Leptinotarsa; species Leptinotarsa lineolata. The sequence goes on along the minus strand of WOGR01005954.1, from coordinate 2,077 downwards.
CGGAAGCAAAATTCACTTGAAAGTAAAAAAATCGTATATTTTTTTCGAAAATAGAGAAATATGAAATAGTGTCTCGTTTTATCAATCAAATAGTTCTCGTGATATATTGTCTTCTGACAATCGTTTATTTCTTCTACAAACCAATGAAGTGATTCAATACCAGAACACGGCTGCAGAAACATTCATACAAAAAGTCGATTACGTGAGTTACATTCCGAAATTCTATAACGAAAGACCTTTCTGACCTGCAGGATTGATAGGGTCCAAGCAGTTTGTTACCGAAATCCGATAGGCTCACGAAGATGATCGGAAGCTTTCAGCACTTTTGCTCCATAAGTAAACTGTCGATTTTCCGATATCCGTGTGTGGAAATTCGGGGTTTCCAATTATTCGTGGATTTATCTTTATCGTCGTATTTTATTGGACAAAGGTTTCATTTATTTGAAAAGGTTTATGAAGGTATTTACTGTTTGATAAATCTTTGGCAAAGTTCCGAAATCTACCTTCAGATATCATGCAGTGGAAATGCTGGTTTCATACATAGCGAATCAATTTGGTTCATGAAGTATGAACGATCAGTTATGTGTGAGTGGTTATATCTGAGAATATATGATGTCATTGAGAAGTTTCCTCACTTGAACCCGATGTTCCTCAAAAAATGTGAAACTATTATCGCATTGAAACTTATATTCCGAAAAGAATATACTTCAATATTTTGCAAACTCCATGTCAAAACGTCTGCATTTGTCACGTGTGCATTTTGAGATCACATGTTCACAAAAACTTGTCAAATAACATGTTTCAGAATTTCTATTATAGAAACTAATGTTTCATGAAAAAATCAGTTAGAATACCTGCACATTTTTCGTTGCCATGAAATTAGTGGAAATAATTCAAGAGAACACTGAGTTCTTAAATGTTATTCATTTTTTTTTCAATTGATATGATTTTGCCATTGAATTTATCGAATGAATAATGTAAAAACCCTTACCACTGATTGACATTACGAGTGAATGTGGATGAACTAATGTCTTTCTACAATTTTAATACACTTTTGAACCAATGTGTCGTATAAGAATTACTGAGGTGAGTAATCAATTATCTGAACTTTATTTTCTATGATTTTTTCCAAAATATCGTTTTCAACGACAAAACAAAATCACTGAATCTGTATTCATCATAAAGCCATCTGAAACATCGTTGAATTTTGTATCTTATCTAGTCTATTGATTTTCCCAATGCTCTCAAGCTCAGATCAACATTGCTGATTTTGTTTCCTCCTAAGTCAAATCTGTTCATTATAAAAAAAACTAAAACTATTCAAATAATGATATACTATACAAGCATAACCTTTAAATGGGTTGGTTTGGTCCAATGTGAGTTAGAAACTTAAATAAGATGAATGAAAACACTTTTTTGTCTAATTTCCACTACGTTTATGTTTTCTCACGACTGGTTTTGGGGTTTATCTCATTGTTAAGCAAATTTAAGTAACTTTTTGGAGACTGCATACGAATTATACGGGGTTACAGGTAGTCTGGCAGGCTAGGTAGTGATTGAATAGGGGTACCAACTATGAAATAATAGAGATTACCGGGGTTGCCAAATACATAAATTCAAGAATGGAGACATACATATATTGAGTTGCTCGTTTAAGGGTATATATTTCGGGTTTCTTATTGATTTATAATTTCTATGGCTTCCAACAAATTCATTTTCTTTCCTTTATTACATGTGTGTGTAATTTTGAGATTATCTTTACTTATCTTGTGTTTTTTTTTATTTATTTAAGCCACAACCGACAAGGTTATTGGCTCCACAGTTATATACACATGTTTTTTATACATAATTTTATACATTTATAACAATAAGTGATTCATAATTAACTTGTAACTCATACTTTATGTAGGAAATTGATGTCTTTCAGAAATTTTAATAGTTTATCATTTGACTGACCGTTCAGTAACACTTTTAGATCTTCTCTGATTTCATTTGCTAACCTTTTATCTGTGTATAGTGGGCATTCCACCAAAAAGTGTTTCACAGTTAATATTGTTTCACAGATGTAGCAGGTGGG
>WOGR01005953.1:0-13428 GCA_015342045.1 Leptinotarsa lineolata | reverse complement strand
GTTTATCTAAAAGAGAACTGAATTGGGCGAGATCGTCAGAGAATCCTACCTAATTTGAAAATCTAAAAGAGCTGATTTTTATTGGCTTAGAAAGCTTTAAAACAATATCGTCCTTTCGGAAAAAGGCATCTTCCGTTGTCTCACGAAAACCAAATGTTGTGGGCAGTCGCTTAAAAAATACGCCTTCATAACCATCATCATTTACTTGGCAGACTTTGGCGACAAATAATCTGTATGATTTTTTTTCAAAAACCTTCACTACGACAAAGTCATCAAGTAAAATATTTGGTACATCTTCCTCTTTATCGTTATCGGGAAAAATCAATACTTTCTACACTATTTTTTTTTCATCTCACTCATTTTGGTTCGAATAAAAGCTTCGATGGAACGTAAAACTATGCAAATAGTAGAGAAATGGAAAATTTATTACAAAACCAAAGTTACTGTCTGGAGAAACATTTTTGAACATCAGAGATATGAGATTCACTCTAGAAAAATAAGGAATCTACCCATCTCCTCTCCAATCTCCTCCACTGACTCTTTGAGCAATAACGCCTTTCTGGGTGAATATTTTATTCCACTTACCATATTGATTGATAAGGTGACGGATAAACATTAATCACCAGAAATCAATTTGAGCCTACCTGCTTGAAGTCTTCCTGAAGACAATCACCACAGAGGACGCTAATAAGGACCATCAACTACGAAGGTGAGAAGTTTAACCCTAGCCCGTGTAGTAAATTGAAAATTATTGCTATCAGGAAATTGTTTCCTTTTGATATACAGGGAGCGGTCGAAAGTAACCGAAATAAGTGATGTGATATTTTTACATTGAAAGAAGTATCACGATTGAGGAGTGAGACAAGATTTTTGTTATTTTTAGCCAGATCATGAAATTTTTCCATTTTCAAGAGAATTTATAATAGTTGTACCAGCAAAGCACATTCTAGGAGTGAAAAACCATCTTTTCAAAAATTATTTCACATGGTTACATATTCTGCTTTCAAAATTATTTCGAAGGTAATTTTTTTCAATAGATTCCTCCTCAGGGTGGCAAAATAATAATTAAACAGTGCAGGTATAAAAAATTGAGTAGGGATCAGTCCAATCTCAAATAATATTTTGACAAAACATGGTGTTCCACAAGGATCTGTTTTGGGACCCCTATTTTTTATGTTAAACATAAATCATATTAGTAAAATCATAAGAAAATTCGGTGGATGAAATTATTGATTTTTTGCAAAAAGAAAACTGGTTGAATTTCAATAAGTTGAAAGTAAATCCAAGAAACACAAAATTTATGTTACTTTCACACCGGCAAATATAAAATTTCAGATTTCTCTTTATTGAAAATGAAAAAATTGAACTTGTTTGATACTTTCAACATTTAAGTGTATCTTAGATAGCTCAATGAATTTCAATAAATATGTAACATGCGAGTATATTTCAGGCAAAAATGCTAGAAAAATTGGACTTTTATCAAGGATAGGGCATATTCAGGGCGTTCCAATGAAAACTCGACCCCTTCTGTAAGTCAAAAACGTACGTGTAATCGAAAAAGAACACGTCAATTTTTATTTCTACTTGGACTAATTCTGATATGGAAATTATAGCCGAAACTTCACCCCCCTGCGGTCAAAAACTACCCCCTTATTTTTGCCAATACCCTGGGAGGTCGAGTGATACATTATTTGAAAGGTCTTGTGTCCCTCTATTACCTCTGTAATTTTTTTCGAAATTGGTTCATTCGTTACTGAGAAATTAAATGTTGAACATTTTATTTGAGAAGAAACAGAGAATTCGCTGTCGCTCATTTCATTGAGGAAATCAACAAAATATAATATCAATGGCAACACAATCAACCAATAAATTGTTCAAAATGACCTCCGTCTAGTTCCATAGAATAATACAGTCTACTTTCGAAAGCGTTCAGAGTCAGAAATCGGCATTCCCGAATAATTCTCTGTCGCAGGTCTTCTAGATTTGTGGGCTTGGTAGAGTAGACTTTCGACTTCAGGTGTCCCCACAGAAAGAAGTCCATCGGTGTGAGATCGGGTAATCTAGCTGGACACTCCACTGGACCCCTTCTACCGATCCAACGCTTTGGAAAACGTTCGTCCAAAAACTGTCTCACCCGAACATCAACATGTGGGGGTGCACCATCCTGCTGAAATGTCATTTCATTTTCTAATAAATTGTCATCATTTTCTAAAATTCGTGTAATCACAGTCTTGTAATAGATTTAAGTATGTGTCTCCATCGAGATTACCTTCAATGAAGACTGGTTCAACAATAAGACCATTTGTATAGTATCATGGTTTGGGAAATGAAATCTATCGTCAGTTTTACTTCAGTTGTTTAAAAAAAGAACTAATGGCATTGTAGGTTTCTCATATCTCTCCCGATTTATCTCAGTTCTTCAACTCGCCGGGCAGGTTCCACCCAACAAGTTGGTCCTGCCTGAACGATATTGCTTATTATAACATGTATCTATTCTCCATCAATAATATTAACGAGAAATATGTAAATGGGCAGCTCCCATTCCATTTTGAATTATCCAAATATGCGTTAAACAAACAAATCTAAATATGTAAATAAACAATTAGCCGAACAATGGTATAAGTTGTATATAAATACGATCTGCCTAAAATAAATAAGAGAAGGAGCGTGCTTGCAATTGTTTGTAGAAACAATCCCCATAAGTCACCTGTGATCCCAGAATTGGAGTCGTGAGTAGGAAAATGGAGGAGGATTCACCCAGTGGCGTTACTTATCCCCTTGAGAAAATAATGGTCTTTGCAGCTATGAAAAAAAAGCAGGGAGTTTAATTATATAAGTAGCAATATTCTGGAACGATTTTGTAATTTCAGTAGTATTTAATATTAGAACAAAAAAACTGGAAGCCTGTTATTCTGAAATCTGGAAACATGACAATTTTTATCTACTCTTGTACAAGCTATCACTTGCATAGATAATAATAATATTTATTTGCCTACCTTACATAATACAATATGTTTGTAGCAAGCCATGTTTGGCAAGTTAAAAATTCACAAGCAAATAACAACAATCACATACATAAAAACTTTGAAAATCAAAAAAAAAAGTGGTGACCTGTGTGTTACCACAAAAATGTATTCTGAAATCATCGACAGAATAGAAGCAATGCCTCAACAAATAATTTTTCAATTTTCTCTTGTAAGTATTCAGAGTGAGCTCTTTGAAATCTTGGGGTAAGATATTGTACAGAGAGTAATCTATGGAATTTTTTTTACGATAAGTGAAGACGAAATCGATTTGTTCTGATGTTTTGCCCCCGTTGGTTTCTTTTTATGAATTTCAATCAAAACATAATGAAGACATAAAGTTGGCAAAGGCATAATTCTGAGTTTTTTGGAATGTTCTTGACTTTGATACCTGTATCCAATATTAGCCAGCAACCTCAATGCCTTCTTTTGCATCCTAAATATTTGGTATGACACTAATTTCCCCAAAGTTGTACCTACACCATAACTGATATGGGAGTGAAACGGTGAAAAATATGAGGTTTTCAGTATATTTGCACTAGTGATGTACTTCAGTAGGCGAAGAACGAATAGTCTACACAAAGGTGGAGATCTGGATAATCCCTCAAATCTTCGGTCTATCTCTCTTATTCCAACCATTGCCAAGATTATGGAAAAAATGGTCAAGAAGAGTCTGTTAAAATTTTCGAACATACACAAAATTATTAGTGAAAATCAGTTTGGTTTTCAGAATAAAAAAAATACAAATGATGCAATTTTCTCATTACTCTATGAAGTCTATTCTGAGATAAATGCTTCAGAGACATTAGCAGCAGTGTTTTGTGATCTAACAAAGGCATTTGACTGTGTTGATCACAAGATACTGCTTAGAAAACTTCAACTGTATGGGTCATATCTCTCAGGACGTTATCAGATGGTTAAAACAGCGGAATTTTCGAATAGGAGGGAAATCTCGTCAGGAGTTCCCCAAGGATCCGTGCTTGGCCCCATTATTTTCCTATTAAATGTCAACGACCTCACTGAAGTCAAGATATCTGGTAAATTCACTCTCTTTGCAGATGATACCACTACACTATGGAAAGGTAAGGAGACCGGGGAATTACATGATATAATATCTACAGTGAAAGAGTGGTGCGATTCGAACAAATTATCTTTCAACATAGAAAAAACCCACTTATTTCCCTTCAGGTGCCCGATTACTGAACCTGTGTTTGGCAAATATGTAATAGGAAATAAAGATTAAATTCCTAGGGTGTGCTCATAGACAAAAATCTTGAATTTGATGACCATGTAAAATAACTTGAAAGCAAGATCTCTCCTGGTTGCTATGCAGTGAAAGTAATTTCTAATGAACTAGGACCAGCTACTGCCAAAATGGCATATTACGCTCTTAAAGATTCTCACCTACGTTATGGAATGTGTAACTTAACACTTCTCAATGAATTACTCATTTTACAAAAAAGGGCCATTAGGTTCATATATAAAATAAGACCCCATGAGTCATGTAGGGAAATTTTCACGAGTAACAAAATACTCATGGTAATAGCATTATTGATTCTGGAGTTGGTCTGCCTGGTAAATAAGCATAAATCAAAATTTACCACAACTTCTAATCATTATGCTACCTGCAACAATAGGCACATACTGAAACTCCAATTACGCACTAAAAATCTCACTAGGGACTATATTTTCTATATTGCTGGCAAGATGTTCAATCACCAGTTGATATTAGGAAGGCAAACTTGAATGAAAATCAGTCCAGAAAAACTAAAAAAAATTCTTAGAGACCCTACTACTCATTGCAGGAATTCTTCCATTCATTGCATTAACTGTGCCTAACTATGTTTTATATTTCAGGTACTCTAGTATGTTGTTTCTGTTTATACTAATTGTTTATTTTATTCTCCAGACTGTCCCACTAGGTAACATACCAATCAATTCATGTTCTGCTAGATATGTATATTTATTTATTTATTTATTTCAGGTTTTTAGTAGATATGGCATATGTTTTATTCATATTCAAACTTTATCAATGAGGTTGTATGACTTCAGACAATAAAGTATATTTATTATTATTATTATTAACTATTGTTGAGTAAACAAAATGAATGTTAATGTCAAGTGAACACAACAATTATTCAAACACCCTCTTCAACATTCATTGTATCTCTGGTAACTTGAAATGTTTTTGCCCCCTTAAATATATCTGTATGTTCTTCGAACAGTACAAATGGCAACTGATGATATTTCAGCCAGGACTTATTTGTTTTCTCTCACCAAACCATTAAATTTCTCAAATATAAATGAAACAGCATGTTTCAGAACTTCAGATCCTTTAAACATCTGATGACATCAGGAAGATGACATCTCTAGACTTTGAGATGAGACTATTTCAGTGTTGAAACATTTTTGTTTATCTTCCTAGTCCCACTTTTGGCATATAGTGGTGTTGGGAAGATAGTAAGTTCCATTTTACATTTAATTTGAAGAATTCATATCAATTGGTGATTGAAATCAACCCAAGATATCGTACTTCCAGGTAACACCAAGGCCTCCTATTGGCAGAAATTTTAATAGATTACTTCAAACAAAAAATAAATTCTCTTCACCCTTCCATCAGATTGAGATGGAAGAAAATAATTCAATGGATTTTCTGGATTTGGCCAAAACAAAAATTAATATTGAACACGATTTTTTTAAAAACCAACCCACACGAATATTATTCATAATTCTTCCAACCCTCCAACACGAATATTATTCATAATTCTTTCAAGCATCCATATCAATTCAAAGAAGCAGTATGATCCACAGAATAGTAAATTTTCCCGTCTGACGAAATTTAATAAAGAATAATATTCTCGCTTGAGAAAGCTATCGTATAGGGAAACACACGTCGGGGTTTTTGTAAAACCCTTATACTGCAAATCTTGCAGTAGATTGTATAAGTTATTGTTATTTTACTGTTTCACTCGCCTATTTTTTGAATAGTTGTTATACTTCCAATAACGTCTATCTCTCAAACTCAAGATGTGATATATATTTTTTAAATATCTTTATTTTCCATCACTTTCCCATTAACAGGGCAATATAATGAATATGGTATATAGTATAAAGTGAAGCAAGAGAAAAGTACTTGCAAAAATATCACATTGACTACATTTTTTATAATAATTATTACACAGTTTTTATCGACTTTTGGGTATTTTTATGATGATAATTTGAAGTTACTGCGTAAATTCAAAGTATTTTTCACAAAGAATACTGTTTTATTTATCGGCAAATTGTCGGAATCGATAATTTTGTCCGTTAAAAAAGAGGTAAGAAATTATACAAATAGTTATCTACCTTAACATTTCGAAAGCTAAAATCTGATTCTGTCTTTAGAATTGAAAAAAATGTAGTGACACAGATTTTTTCTTTGGTTTGTTTTATTGTCAAACATCCCGATGTCCAAGGATTTTTGAAAGGTAGATAATTCGTCTCATTTCATCCACATAAAATGACTTTTCTTCAACAATTAATTATTACACATAGTGTAAACCGGTGGTTCATAGGAATATTTGTTCTTAACATGGGACATTTGAATGAACTGTTTTTTCTTGAAGATAGGTAAGAAATATGACAATCAATTTGCTGTAGAATATCAATACAATTAGTTGATCAATTCTAAATTTTATACAAAAAAGGCGAAGTGGCTAGATTTCTCTTCAGATTTAAAGAGAGAAATTGTAATTTTTTACACAACTTTGTCTATCCCACTTCCGGCATAGATAAAGCATATTTTGAATATAATTTGAGAAATGGAATTAATTTATTAATACTTGTTTCCGTTTAGTTTTTTTGTGATAGAAACCGAATAAGTAGTTAGATGTATTGATGCTTTGGTTCCATCATCATCAGATCATTTGATTTTGTCTAAATTAGGTGAATCTACAGCAGTTCTACTTCTAATCCAAACGATTCCCTCTTCCTCGGAATATGGTGATAACTTGTGATATATTTTAAAATAATTGAATTATTTTTGAAAGAAAAATTTCTTTAAATGCACTTTATCAAATTTTTCTCTGTTTTGTCATTTGTTCTCTGTCTTATCATTTTCTTTAGCAACCAAGTCCCTTTTTCATTTAACTGAAATAAAATGATTAACTGTATTATTTCTGATAGCACTGTTGGCGACTTTCCGTGAAAACGGAAAGAGATTATTGTCCGAAACGTCGACCACTAAAGAAAGCTAATTATAAACATTTAATTTTTTTGACTTTTTCAGTTTGTATGCAAAATTTATGAAGACAAGTTACTGACTACTTGGACTCTTCAGTGGTTTATATTACGCAGTAACTTCTCGGGGTGAACTTTTCAATTATTTTAAAGAAAAAACAAGCACCACAGAATAAACCTTAAGGGGCTCTAAGAGCGGTGCTTGAGTGAAAGTAGTTTTTCACATTGGATTTGAATCGCTGGAGATTAAATCCACTGAGAAAAACGTTCTCAGGAAGTTTATTCCACATGAACGCAGTTCTCTAAATGAGAGTTTTAAACAGCGAAGTTCGAGGTGTACTGAGTTGAACTTCAAAACGATGAGCAGCCACAGTCCGTCGCGTATATGTGTATATGCACCGCTCTTGGTGGAATCACATGTGCCAAGTCCCTAGAATATTTCCCGTGAAACTATCTATAGAAGAGAGACAAATCTCCAACCTTTCTTCGATGTTCCAGACTATCAAGGTTGCAAGTAATGTTTGCGTCTCCAATCAGGTGGATGGCTCTTTTCTGGCAGGAATCCAGCAGCTTAAGGGTATGTTCAGGGGCAGAGCTTCATACGTTATGAATAATACTCCAAAAAATGTCTGATCTGAGCATTATGAAGCATCAAAAATTGCTGAGGTGTGTACAGTTTTCTGGTTTGGAATAGTGTTCCATGTTTTTGAGAAGCAGCTCTTGCAATCCCAGCAACATCATTGTGCCAAGACATATTAGTATCCATTTCAACACCCAACAAACTTATTGAAGCAGAAAGCGGAATTGTCTGTCCTGACATTATTATATCCGGTTCAGAGACATTCATCTCTTTGGAGAAATCCGATGTCTGGGTTTTCGTGGCATTGAATTGAACCTGGTTACTTCCAACTCAATTCGAAATTACTTCTAGATTCTCATTACGATATGCAATCTCCTGCTGGCGGTGAAAATGTGCATCCGGAACGTCGTGAAATCAATCCTAGTGGAAATAAAATCACAGAATATGGATCAAAATTCGAAAAATCGATTCATTATATTCTATCCGTGAGAATCTAAGAGTTATCATTGAAAACCTTCAAGCGAAGAAAGGATCAAACCAGAAGAAACTCAGGTGAACATTAACACCCATTTCAATATGGTAGAAAGTAGTACGAGCAAGTTAAAGCTAATTCTGAACACCAAGTGAGAAGACTAAACTCATCAACATTCATTCTTAGGTAATACCATGAACTATCTCAGCCTTCATAACAAACAGTCTTGACATTTGTAACATATATAATTTTACTTTTTATATAACAGATACGAAGACGATTGGTCATCGGGACAATACAATGGTCGAAGAAAATTTACAGGGTCTTTCTCCCTTCCCGAGTTATATGGGGAAAACAAAAAATGCTGTTTTTCGTTTTTTTCGATTGAAATTATAATTTATCAAAAAATGTAAAAGAAATTTGTTATTACATTCGAAGTGTACTACGACGACGTGATAATAAATAGTCGATGAAACGTGTCGTGTCAACATGGTCACCATTAACTTTTTTTATAAATATGGATCTGCCTTTTTTTATTACATTTGATATTTCCATAGCGTTTCATTTCAACTAACGACCGTCATCCGTGGAAGCAATCAAGCAGAAAAACAATTTATTTTATCATGAACTTGTGTGAAAATTAAACCAATACGGAAAATCAAAGCTGCATGGCAATCTACATTGAATGCTCTAATTGACAACTTTCGTTGAATGCACATGAGTTTTCGGTCCGGATAATTGATGTGGCAAATTTCTAGCATAATAGGTGTAATACTAATACATGCGTCTCTCATTTTTCGTTTGAGATGGTCGATATCTGTACTTGGTGTTGATAACACTATAGTATTTATATTTGTTTTATTTTCAAAATAGTTCTGATGGATTTTACAGAAATCTTCATTTCGTGGTCGATTTCTCGTAAAGAATAGTCTTGATTAGCATAATTTTCATAACTGGCCAATCCTGAATAAAAAGAATATGTTTTCACTGTGTAAATATTTATGTAGTAATATATGCTCACCCATAACATTTATTTGATCCTCACACTTCCAGTAACCACACATTTTCTTGTTTTATTTCTGTCAAATGCACCATAGTCCCCCAAATTTCTTTCTGATTGTCTAAACATTTAGATGTTCGGAATACGACGATTCGGGTATAGCTCAACATGCGTATTCCTTGCCAAAAGAGAAGTTTTATTTAATTTTGCATAACTAAATAGCATATTAGTCCTTCCATCATTTGAATGCATCTTTGATATGTCCATAAAAGTTTGATAGTTCTTAACAGATGTCAAAAAAGAATTCATTTTTCTTGCCATAGAAACCAAGCAATGCCTACGCGTTCAAGATGGTTAATGAATCGAGACGCTATTTGATCATACCAAATTATACAACAATCGAATTTTGACCAAAAACTCATATTTTCGTTACTTCCAGGATTGAGAATCATAAGAATATCAGAAATTATAATTGATTAGGGAGAAATAAGCTTCGAAAGAAGGATTACGGCAAAACAAAATTTCCAAAACGAAAAGATACGAATTTTCATTGTGTTGGGGTACCTACCTATAGAAAGTATTTAGTTGTCTGAATTATATCCCTAAATCGAAACAAATCACAAAAGAAGCAACGACAGGAGCGTAATTTAAAATTGTTGTCACTGATGATGGTAGTTATATCAAATGGAACGCTATTAAAATATCAAATGTGAATTCATTGATTCATCGATATCTGTAATGAAAAAGACAGGTCCGTATTTGAAGAAACAAGTTGATGGTGGCCATGTTGACACGAAACGTTTCATCGAATATTCATTATTACCACGTCATAGTTATATTTCGAATACAATATTATCTTTCCTCCATTTTTTGATATTCTCCGAAATAACAATTTCATTCGAAAGAAATGAAAAACAACATTTTTTGTTTTCCCCGTATAACTCGAGAAGGGCGAGCGTTCTCGTAAATTTTCTCCGACCATTGTATTGCTCTCGATGACAGTTACTTTTTCCCATTCAATCGTCTTCGTATATGTTACGGTTTAGAATATAGCAATGTTACCACATGATAGAAGAAACGGCCTGTATTTTCCGTCTGATTCATAATTTTCTGATCGAGACATGAATGTTTTTTCTGATAAAGGGCTTCGAAGCGATAGAGGTGCTATGCTATTCTCAGAGCAAGTTGGATAATCATGAATCAACTGAAACACAATTCGTGAATATATATTTCAGTAACTGTTTTTTTGGGTTATCCCCATGAGAATTATGTCACAACGTTTCGGCAAAGACGCATTTGCCATCTTCTGGTGATGGTTCACAACTCTAGTTGTAACACTCCAATCGGGAGCACATTATTCATAAAATAATGTCTTGACCAATTACCGAAGTAACCTGTCTTTGAATTATTAACTGTTCCTAACTGTTCATCATTTCATTGGTTTCATTTTTGAATTCAGATATTCAGGTAGGTATGAATTTTTTTTGATTATCAAACATTAAATGATAATGTTCATAAATAATAACGAGTGTTGAATAAAAATACAAAATTTAATAAATAATTATAAAAATAACATAAAAATATATAATTCTTATAACTATTATTCAGATTATATAGATGGAATAATTATATCACTTCATGAGATATTCTTTTCTCTGTTGTTCCAGCATATTTTCCAAATATACACATTTCTCTTGAAGTGCTTTATGATCCACTTGTAGCTCGTTCAGTATTTCATCTTTTCTGGCTACAGAAACTTTGATCCTGGAAATAAGACCGGTAAATCAAAACGTCATTCTCGAAATTGGATGATATATTTGTACATTGAGATTGTGATGTGGAAAAATATAAAAATACAAGAATTTATTTTTTGAAGAGGAGACCGATTTAAAGGTGAGGTGAAATAATTTCAGAAATATTCGTGTGCTTTGCAGCAGTATTTTTATTTTTCATTCTTTATTCGCGTCTTGATAACGTGCAGAGAGATCATGATGAGGTAAGTCACAAAGAAAACTATTCCCCATTAGATTTTCGAGTGTCTAAAAATGTACCTATATCATAGTCATCATGAAATATTACTAGAATGGAGTTACAGATTGCCGTGTTCACTAGTTCTTGTCATCTCCTGATGATGCTAAATTCGCCAGCGAATCGCGCGACGAGAGACATAATTTCATTCTTTTTTAGCAGGTTATAACACGGCGATTCATCTTTCCAATATGTCGATATCTGAAATATTATCGAGCAGTAAGGTTAGGATAATTTGCATTGCTGAAATCTTATTAGCCGTTTTCTGACTAAAAAGTGCAGTGTTTGTACTAAAAGTATTCAATCCTATCGGTCATATATTTGGATTGGGTTGGGATATACGAATATTCCGGAAGCATATCACGAATCGATTGAAATAAAAATAAATATCAGACTCATGCCACTGTCTCAATGAAAAATACACATCACCCCTTGCTAATGAAAACACTTTTTACACACCAAAACAAAAGTACGATCTCTCAACGCGAGTTTCGCTTTCAGGAGATGACTTGAATGACTAGCTTTAGTCACCTTTCTCGCACATCATTACTTGCAAAAAATGGAAATTTTGCTATCACGCCATAAATTATTGCAACTAGGGTTATAATAGCCATTATTTAAACTGCAGCGGTTTTCGTCAAATAGATAAATGTCTCCGAACCGTATATAATGAAGTCAGGACGGATAAATCCGCTTTCCGTTTCGATAAGTTTGCTGGGGGTTAAAATGGACACCATTAGGTATGCCTTGGCGCAATCATGCACCTGGAATTGCAAAGGCTGATTCTCAAAAGCTTGGAACACTGTTTCAAACCAGAAAACTGTACACACCTCAGCAAGTTTTGATGCTTTATAAAGCTCAGATCAGACCTTCTCTGGAGTATTGTTCTCGTGTTTGGAACTCCGCCCTTAAGCATACTCTGAAGCAGCTGGATTCTATTCAGAAAAGAGCCACCCGACTGATTGAAGACGCGAACATTACTTGCAATCTTGATAGTCTGAAACATTGAAGAAGAGTTGGAGATTTGTCTCTCTTCTATAGATACTTTCACGGGAAGTGTTCAAGTTACGTGACACATTTGATTCACTAAGAGCGGTAGATATGAGAAATACGCGACGGACTGTGGGTGCTCTTCGTTTTGAGGTTCAACTCAGTACACTCGAACTTCACTATTCAAGAACACTTTCATTTGAAGAACTGCGTTTATGTGAAATAAACTTCCTGAGAACGTTCCAACAAATGGAATTAATCTCAAGCGATTCATATCCAATGTAGTACTTTTGTCTAAAAAAAAACAGATTGAAATCGCAATTAGACTTTCGGAGAACATCTGGCTTTCAAAACATTGAATCACGACCTCAACATCATCATCTTACCTGCAGACAAAGGCAATGGAACTGTAGTATTGAGCTCTACAGAAAATGACACAAAAATCGCCTATGTGACTTTCTGGAACTTCATCTAGCGTTTCCTAATATGACTAATAACCGGTCCGTGATGATCAACTGTATTGCCAACTGACTAATATAAGATAAGTATCGCTGAGGCACCAGTCAGTGTAATAATAACACTTGTTACGGTCGATTATGTTTTGTCATAAATTAAACATCATTGTTACCTTATTAATCGGATAGTTTATTCGTTTACATATGCGCATAACGACAGTGTATTGTTGAATGAAGTGACTGCCTGGTTGAATTATTTCGCTAGCTAGATACCTGGAAGGGTTTTTCGGATTTTTGATATTTTGAAGTTTGGAGTATTTTGAGACAGTATTGGAAACCACCGCTGCAGGATTTTTGGAAAGCAAATAGTCACTATTACCACCCAATTTTCTGAGGACGACCTTCTTCTCTTTTGTGTTGGAATCACCCTCGATTATTAAGAGGTTAGTAGTGTATTTTCATGCAACCTCTTTTAACTCAGCTATGGGACTCGTAATAAACTTTTTCCTCATTTTCCCCACTTTTTGATTACTGAAATATTCTCATGGGAATATTTTTCTTCAGGGTGTTAGATTATCCTCAAGAACCACGTATCTGCATCAGCTTGAATTTGAGAAATTGAAAACAATTGCCAGTTCACTCTCTTGAAAAAGTTTCTTGGA